>CAJHQQ010001589.1:0-90596 GCA_905132885.1 Moricandia moricandioides
GGTGGTTATTGATCGATGGTGTACTCGAACTATCAGGTAAACCTTCAAAATAGAATAAATACTGAAATAAGTAATGTCAAAAACTCGTTACTTTTAAGTTAGTTCGTCATCGATCGACAGCAACAAGGAGGCGTCCATCAATGCTAATCTGACAGATTGAATCGTGGTGTGTTTCTCTCCATTCTAATCATCTCTCTTGGGTTAGGTATGTTGACATTAATGGCACACGTAAAATCCAAACATCAAATAATAAATAGTCTAAATCCAAATGCAACAAGAAGAATAAAAAGATACTAATAATAAGTCTGAAAATTAAAATGTAATAAGAGACGAAGGAGTATCAAAGGGACTACTCAGTATCAAAGGACTACTCCTCGTCTGAGGTATCCGTATCAAGCTGCTGGTGCTGTGGGTGCTTTTCCTGGGTGGCATCTGGCTCTGGTCCTGGGACGGCTGAAACACTGGCATCGAGAATTGTGTCCCCCTGGCCCATATCGTCGAAGTTCGTCCACCACGACTCTCTGGAAAACACCATAGGCGTGCATGGGGATCTCTGATCTGAAGGAAGGCTGGAGAGATGGGAGGTGTCTGTGATGGCTCGTCCTCTGCTCTTCTGCGACCGAAGTGGCGCGTCTGAGGCCGCCTCTGTTGCCGTAGCCTGAGAGGTGCCGTGTGGAGGTGCTGCTCAGCTGGATGGAATGCAAGGCGCTGTAAAATCATCAGAGAAGTCTGTCACCGTCGCGTACTGAAGCTCTATCATCCAAGGCCCCTCGTTATCCTTAAAGGACCAATAGTGCCCCTCCTTCAGCCACTTGGGTCCTCGTCAAGTGAACCTCATCCATGAACCGCAACTCTCTCTCCACCGATGCTCCTCGAAGCTAATGCCCAGAAGCTGAAGACAGGTGTCATAGAGGCTACTCAGGGTCGCCAGGTGCTTCAGCAAATATGGCCCCAAGTTCACCTGCTGATCGCTCACAGGTGGAGGAAAGACCTCGTCTCCGAGCCCAACTAATTCCTGACGGAATAGTATAGCAATGTCAGACTCTTGAACCCTAACCTTCTTGGTTCCATCTCGCACAACAAAGTGTTGGCAAGGACATTCAGGAAATAGGCGCATAGTGGGTGACAGACGTCCGTCGAGCTGAGCCTCGAGCCTGAGTCAAAAATGCCTGTCCCTATAGTAGGCCCCAAAGGTAGGGCAGACCAGTGAAAGCAGCAACTGAATAGGCGCTGGTACCGATGTCGAAGCCATAAATCTCACAGAAGTTGCGGGATGGAAATCCGGTAATGGATTGTCTCTAATGAGAAAATTCAGCCGTGGCCTCATGCACCAACCTTCACCCTGTGGCTCTTGTAGAGCACCTAACCGTAGCTATTGCACTGTAGAGCAGGTCGAGATACAAAGGATATGGCTTAGTAGCCATGGTGCCCAGTCCAAGCTCCTACACCATCTGTCTAAAATCCATGTAGATCCCCTAATTCTTCAGATTCCGCTTATCGGTGACTTGGTGGGCTCAGTGGCAACGCTTTGGCAGCGTTGTAGTAGAGGCTGTAAAAATCATCCCACTCCTCGTACACGAGATGATGTGTGCATTCCCTCGATGCCACCACCTTTCGAGGGTTGGGATAATCCTCGAATGTCACAAGTAAGGCCTCCTCCTCTTTCGGCCAAGGGTCTCGGCATCGGGGACCCGTGATGGAGGCACTAGAGCTACCAGTCCTGGTATGCTTTTGTGCGCCTCTCGTCAATCTTCATAACGAAATAAAACCAAAAATCAGTATTGATGTCGAGACAGAAAGAGCTACCATCAATCGAAGGCAACCGCATGGGGTCGATCGACAGAGACGCATGGCCATCGATCGACGACAAATATTGTGCATTGATCGACGGTTGATCGCGGAATCAAAGATTAGAAAATGAAAATAACAATTCAAATCGTGCAAATCGTTTCCAAAGATAGTAGATAACTTTTAATCTAGTACTCCAGCACCCTAAATCATCATAAGTTACGAGTTAATCCACGAAATATTCGATTTTTATTTAAACCCTAAAAATTTCCCTAAACTAAGAGATTTTGAGCACATACCTGTGATGATTGAGTGATTGAATGAAACTAAACATGTAGAAAGGGTAAAAATCGAGTGATCTAGACTCAAAAACGAGCAATTTGTAGAAAAATTGAGTGAAATTCGTGTGTGTTTTTGGAGGTTTTGTAGAATAGTGTTTTATGAATCGGGGTCGTGTCGAGTTAACCTACTCGACACACGACTGTCGATCGACGGTCTTGTTCGGTGACTCAATATTCACTTAAGAAATTTGTAAGTGAATAAACAATTATTTTATTATTAATTAGATAATTATTGTTATTTTCTTCTTCTTTTTTATTTATGTTATTATTTGTATATTATTATATTTATTTATCTTTTATTATTATATATGTGTATATATTATTATTATTTATTATTATTATTATTATTATTATTTAGAATTAGAATTAGTGGGTTGCCTCCCACTCAGCGCTTGTTTAAAGTCGTTAGCTTGACGAAAAATGGGCTTATCATTCGTGTTTAGGCACCTCTAGACGCATGGTCTGAGTGTGCGAATTTTGAGCTCTAGTCCATTAATGTTTCATTCGTTTCCCGTTTCACCATGAAATCCTCTCCTTTAGGATTAAATAGAAAATTTTTCTGTAAGGCGTAACTTCTTTAATGGTGAGGGTCCGGACCAACAAGAACGAAGTTTTCTAGGCAATAGAGTTAACCGAGAGTTGTACAGGAGTACGTTGATCGTTTGATTCGAAATTCCATGAAATAATTTCTTGTCGTGATAGGCTTTCGTTCTCTCCTTGTACAATTTGAGTTCTCGGAGGCGCGATATCTGATTTCGTCAAGCTCATTTAGTTGAAATAATCTATTTTCTGCTGCGGGTTAGCATCAAAGTTTATCTTTTTATGGCCCGTTCGGCTTTAGTGCTAGTTCTACAGGGAGATGGCAGGCCTTTCCATAGATTAGGTGGAATGGGAGTGGTTCTAATGGTGTTTTGAACGCTGTTCGGTATGCCAAGAGGCATCATCTAACTTCAAAGACCAAGTCTTTACAGGTTGATCCTACGTCTTTCTAGGATTTCTTAAATTTGACGGTTGGATACTTTTACTTGTCCGCTGGTCTGAGGATGATAGAGCGTAGCTACTCGACTGTGAACTCCATGTTTCTTGAGTAGTTTTCGAAGACTTTGTTAATGAAGTGGGTACCTCCATCGCTCATTACAATTGCGGAATTCCAAATCTGGGAAAGATAATACTCTTAAAGAGTTTAACAACTACAGAAGAATCATTTTCGGGGTTACTATCGCTTCCACTCATTTAGATACATAGTCCACAACGACCATTATGTATTTATTTCTGTGCGAAGAAAGGAAAGGGCCATGAAATCGATGCCCCAGCAATCAACACTTCAACTTCAAGTATGAAATTTTGTTCCATTTCGTTTCTCTTGCTGATTTTCCTCTTCTTTGGCAGGGGTCACATTTCGCTACGTAAGCTTGAGATTGCGAAACATAGTTGGCCACCAAAAGTCTGCTTGTAGATTTTTGACATTATCTTAAAACTGACGAAATGTCCGGCGTAATCGGATATGTGACAATGATTTAAGATTTCTGGAGTTTTGTTTTCGGCAATACACCGTCTGTATATGCCATCAGAACAGTGTTTATAAAGATAAGGTTCATCCAGTGATATCTCCGATTTCTCTCAAAAAATTTCTTTTTATGATATCCTTTTTAAAAGTTCGGGTTCTACTTCGGCTGCAAGATAGCTTACTATATATGCATACCAAGGTCTATCAGTGGTGTTCAGTGCACACACCCCCTACTTACACTTCTACCTCTGGAAAATCATTATTCGGGATTGAAGGGCTACAACTGACGTTGATATTTATCGGAATGATTACTTTATCGTCCTTCTCAAGTGTATTATCGATCAACGGTAGATGGAAAACATCGATCAACACTCTGTGGCTGTAATCGTTTGACGGGTTTAGCATGGTGTCGATCGACTCCACTTCATGGGCCGAACTAACTCTACCAACGAAAGTCGATTCTGCTAAGTAGTAATTTTCTATGGGTAAGAAATCATCTATAGGAATGTCGTCATCTGTTATTATTCTTGACAAGTGATCTGCGACTCCATTTTCTACTCCTTTCTTATCCTTGACTTCTATGTCGAATTCTTGAAGAAGTAGAATCTATCGTAAAAGTGTCGGCTTAGCGTCCTTTTGTTCATTAAGTATTTCAATGTTGCGTGGTCAGTTTGAACTACTACTTTTGAACCGACTAGATAGGTACGAAAATTTCTTGAAGGCGAATACCACAACCAATAACTCTTTTTCCGTTGTCACATAATTGCGTTGCGCATCGTCTAGAGTTCTGCTGGCGTAGTATATGGCATGCAACTTTTTGTCTTTCGTTTTCCCAAGTACCGCGCCTACAGCGAAATCGCTGGCGTCGCACATGATTTTGAATGGTAGATCCCAGTCTGGTGCTTGGACAACAGGGGCAGATAGGAGCGCTGATTTAATTTATTTAAAGGCGTCGAGACATTCAGGTGTAAAATCGAATTTAACCTCATTGCACATGAGCGCAATAAGGGGTCTAGCAATTTGCTAAAATATTTTATGAATCGCCTATAGAATCCAGCGTGTCTTAGAAAGCTTCTAACGTCTTTGACATTAGTGGGTGGTGGACTCTAGCTTCAATCTTGGCCTTGTCCACCTCAATTCCGGCTGCTGAGACCTTGTGTCCCAAGACAATTCTGCTATTAACCATAAAATGGCATTTTCCCAGTTCAAAACCAGAGTTTTTGCTTTGCATCTAGCTAGGACCTTACATAGGTTATCGAGACACGTTTTGAAGTTTGGACCATATACCGAGAAGTTGTCCATGAAAAACTCCATGAAGTCCTTGATCATATCGGTGAATATCGACACCATGCATCTTTGGAAAGTCACAGGGGCATTACAGAGTCGAATGGCATCCTGCGATATGTGAATGTTCCATAGGGACAAGTAAAGGTGGTCTTTTCTTGATCGTCCGAATGTATGGGAATCTGGAAGAATCCGGAATACCCGTCGAGAAAACAATAGTAATTCGAACATCTGATCGATAAAGGCTAAAGGGAAGTGATCTTTTCGTGTGGCAGCATTTAGTTTTCTGTAATCGATACACATTCTGTGTCCGGTGATAGTTCTAGTAGGGATAAATTGTCTTTTCATTATTTACCATAGTGATTCCTCCTTTCTTTGGGACAACATGAACTGGGCTGACCCAGTTGCTGTCTGAGATCAGATAATAACGCCTGCTTCTAGAAGTTTCATGATTTCCTTTTTAACTACTTCCTTCAGGTTGAGGTTCAATCTCAGCTGGTCTCGATAGATTATTTGGATTCATCATCAAGGTTTATCCTATGCATGCATAAATCGGGAGAGATACCCGGGATATCATCTAACGAATATCCGAGACCTTTGCGGTGCTTTCGAAGTTTATTCAGCAACAATGCTTGCTCTCCGTGACACATTGGTGTTTATTTATTGATCTACCAGGGTATAAATATCCTAAACAATTAAGTGTCAAATTAACCCTTAATCCTAACACACAAAACAATACTCTTGCCAAGAGAGATCAGGTGTAGTACTTAGGGATCGAATCCATAGAGAAGGATGGCACACAATATATTTCTTATTTCTAAAGACTAAGTTAGGTGATTATATATAGTAACAAGTAATCAGTTTAAGGAAATATTCCTTATTGGAATGTGTAGATGTAATATGAAAATATGCTAATAATGTAAATATGGAAATATATGATGATAAACTAACTAGATGCAAATGTAAATATGCTAGAACTAGGGTTTTCAAGCTCAATGAATTAAAGGAATAAGAAGCAAGAATATGTAAATATTCTAGAACTCAAATATTAACTATTTTGACCCTTTTAACTCGAACTCTCGTATGCGAGCAAAAGGAAAGACCATTTATCGACGGCTAAGTCTTGATGTGGATCGACGGTGAAATTAAAAGGATCTGTAAACGAGGATTTGATATGTTCACCAACTCAACTAGACCAGCTCTCCCATGCGCCTTAACGAACAAGTTCAATGGAGTCTATTCTGGCACATAACCTACTCTTGTAGTCGTCCATGTCCTACTTTCGAGATCCTAGTGAGCTACTCTAGAATTCAAGCATTAAGTACAACTCAATGATGGATATTAACTTAACCTAGCAATCCTACTTTTGGCTAATGCCATGATTTGCTATTCATTCAAACCATAAATCTAGTGGTAACTACTCAAACATAATAAAAATAAGAATAATAATTTTGAATATAATGCATAGATAAAATATTGGGGTTCCAATACAAATCTCCCTAAGGAGTTTATGAATCTTCCACCTAAATAAATCCTAAAACTATAATGGAATGCTTGTGCACACAATCTGCCACTGTGGCACAACTGCCCCCAGCTACCCACTTTTTCTGTGCAATACATAAAGAATAAATATAAAATCCTAAAATCTAGTTAAAAACACATCAAGGGGTAATCTTGTAATCTTGTTCTCTAACTTGGGCTTGAAATGCGGTGTATGTGATTTGGATGTCGATCGATGGAAATGTGCAACATCGGTCGACCTTGGTCATGTAGCATCGGTCTACGCCAAGGTTGTGTCGTCGATCGACGGTAGTCTGTGTACTTTGACTCTCCCAATGATCAACTACGGATTATTTCCCTCTTAATGCTCCAAATGCTCCAAGTATCTCCATTCCAACGTACCTAGGACCTATAAAGACCTTAAAAACATATCCTAGACACACATAATAGAGCCTATAACATGGCCTAAAACTGGTAATAAATAGGCTATATCAACTCCCCAGACTTAACCCTTTTGCTTGTCCTCAAGCAAACAAATCTGCGAAGAGGTTTTTGAAAAATGAAGACTAACATAATATTCAAGTATAATGTCACTTTACTCTATTGCAACCACATCTATCAAGCAATCACAAAGAAACTTTATATACCTATCCTAGTATAGCAACCAAATCCATTCTACCAAACAACTTAGTGAATACTAGTCTGACTCGCCCCGTCTACTGATTTTCATTTCATGCATAAAATAAAACTGCAGACTTTACCTTTGGGAGTATCGATAAAAAGACTATTGGACTCTTATCTCTGCAAGTTATCTGAACACACATGTAGTCTTTCTTTGATTCCTTTCCACTCCTCTCTTCTCACTTCTTCTCAGTCAATGTCTCCCTTCTTTTGAGGATATTATTATTGATTTTTAATTTGATTGAGATATTTGGAATAGACATTCCGATGAATCTAGCCCTTACATGGTTTTTTTCACCTTTATATATTTCTCAGGATCATTAGGAATCAAAGATTAATGGTTTGAAGACCCACCAAATGCCTGTTCAGACTCCTTTTTTATAATCTGAAGGGGAGAGAGGGGGAATTAGAAGCACGACAAACTTTTTACCTTCCAGACTTGTAGAAGGAATCCGATCCAGTGAATACCAATCCCAAAGCAAGCAAATAATGTTAGGATTAGTGTTGGAAATCAGGTTTGGTTCCTTCAAAATTTCTAAGTAAGGTGTGATATAGTGGGCAGGATGATCCACTTCGGTATCTCTAGTAATCTCTGCAAACAACCTTCTAAGAATGGTGCTAAAGTGTGGTTGGTCAATAATAAACTTTGATCATAGTTCTCTTCTTGACTCAATAAAATGTATTGAAAAACTTATATATATATATATATTAAATAAAACTTAAAAAGAATAAAATAGCATTAGCGAACCTCCCCCAAACTTAAATTACATTGTCTCCCAGTGTAATCCGCCTCGAGATTGGTTAAGAAAAATCAAACCATAAGTAAATAACTTAAGTATAGAACTCGATACCTCTCTCTCTCTGTAAGAGAGTGTCGATCGATGGTAGGCGGGTTTGGTCGCTCGATTGCCGCGATCCATTGTCGACCGATGGTGCCTCTATTGTGTCGATCGATGATGATTTAAACAGTCTGTAAAAAACGAAGTAAAACTCAAACTAAATAGTAGTATAAGTAAAAGCTAAATAAAAAACTTACTAAGAAGTGGGTTGCCTCCCACTCAGCGCTTGGTTATAGTCTTAAGTGTGACGTATTGAACTTTCTAACTAGAATGGAGGTGGATCAACACTTGGAAAACAAGTGTCTACATCTTCTTTGCTCTTCTGAAACCATTGACCAACGAAGATTTTGCATTGCTGCATCTCCTCTGAATTTCTCATTCTTTATGATCTTCTTAGTAACCTCAACTGAATGCATTCTCCTTTGTAGATTCTCAATATTGCGTTGTAGCATTCTAAGTCTGGCAGTTTGTAGTCGCTGATAATCCTCCAATTTCTGACAAAATATCTTCTTTCATCAGGCTCTGAGAAAAAGTAATCTCATTGACCTGTCTTCTAATTGTTTTCTACTGCGTATTTGTTTTTTTTTGTCTGTCGAAATCAGTATCGATCAATGCATGATGCTGTCGTCGATTGATGTCACTTTATCTAGTCCACTCGCACGATGTCTTTGAATAGTATCCAATTCTTGATTCATCTCATCCATGTGTGTAGTCAAACCGGTGAGGCACTTGTCTATAGGATAGTAGACATCATCAAGCCTTTTGTAGAATCATCTAATGACATCTCTTGAGCTTTGTAGATCTCATTCAAAATATCGTCAATCTCTCTTATGCTGTATGTCTTTGGTTTCTTCGTAGACATAGCGATCTTTTCTGGCATGTTCAGGTAAACATATGTAGCTGTACTCAACATAGTAGCTCTCTCTAGAACGGCCCTGATATCTTCTTCTTGCACATTCAAAATTCTCCCGTCTAGAGCTCGTGCATTACCATTCTCATCTCTGTAGATGCTGTAGTCATCTTTCTTTTCCCAATGGAAAATTCTTCCGCCATCAGAATCATAAGCTCTCGTTCCATACTCTACGCGACCGACTATCATTAGGGGATTTATCCAACCGATCGGTAGTGGGAGTTTCTGAACTAAAGGGGTTAGATGTACAGAACTCATGGACTCCTTGAATGGGTGGTATCGATCGATGCATGCTTCTTTTCGTTGATCGATGTTTGATTTTGGATAGGCTTGTTCTTCTGCTCCTTAATGTCGATCGATGCTGGTACATGTGCGTCGATCGATGGTTGTTGCTGTTGTCAAAATAAATTTCCTGATCCATTAGTCATGACAAGATGTCTGCTACATACTCCTTAGGTAGATTTAGAATTCTCTCATAAAGATCTTGTGCACGTCCCTTCTGTATCTCTAAAAATTCCAAACTCATATGGTATGAGATAACCATCTTCTGCTCCAAGTAATTGTTCTGGTTTTCGTTTGATGTCGTTCGATGGCCAATATATGCCAACGATTGATGCTCGATTTCCCACTCTCGTGTTCATTACCCAGTTAGCTTCTTTCCCAGTGCCAGTCCGCAAACTCAATCAGTTCTTCCTCTCTGTATTCTGCATCGTATTCTTTGTAAGCCTCCACCGTATCCTTGGCATTTCGGATTGGTGCCGATCGATGGTGTATGTTGACCGTCGATCGATGCTTGATAATCAGACTGGTGGCCAAAAAGGTTTCCAGCTCCATTAGCAATTGTAAGTATGTATGCCACATCTTCCTTCGTGGCATGTAGAATTCTGCCATCCTTAGATCTTGCGTGACAATCTGGATCTCTCATAATACCAAACTCATCTGGTTGTAGATAACCATATTCCCTTTCGCGTTCTGCAGTTGAATCTCGTGCGGTTTCTGCTTCATTCCCAGTATCGATCGATGGTGTATGGTTACTGTTGATCGATTTTGATTTCCCAAGCTGATGGGAGACATGAAAAACACCAGCCTCTTCCATAGCAATCCTTCGGTGTTCGATCATCTCTTCTTCTTTGTAATCTTTGTCATACTCGAGGTAGGCTGTGTTGTAGTCGAAATCTCCATGGTAGGTGTCGACTTGGTTGGATGTTTGAGTGTCGATCGATTCTATAGGGTGGGTGTCAATCGATTTTTGAACTGTAAGGTCGTCGATCGATGGTATGGGTGGGGTATCGATCAATGCTCCTTCCGATTCTTCACTGAACTCGTAATCGGCCGAAGCATTTGGCCACAAGTTCTGCATCATTGCACAGTTCAATTAGAGTAGCCTTGTTCTTATTCTTGACAGGTTCATAAAAATATTTTGATCAATTAGAGATAAATACAACCTGTTTAACTTCATATCGCATATGGCTCCCACAGTAGCTATGAATGATCTCCCAAGTAGTAGAGAAGAGTTACAATCTATTATGATGTCCATCACATGAAAGTGTGTTGGGACTAAGGTACTGTTGATCTGCACTGGAACATCTTTTACCATCCTCCTAAGTTCACTCTTGATAAGTCTACGAATGTAAAAGAATCGTTGGAGGGTTTCCACTTGCAGGTTCAGCTCCTCTGCCATAGATTTTGCCATAATGCTCACTGAAGATCCAATGTCACAAAGGGAGTTGGGATATTTGTTTCCTTTGATGAAGCATGGAACCACAAATTTTCCAGGATCACTTTTCTTCTTCCGACAGGTCCTCTGCTTTATCTTCTCTCTGAGGTGATTGAACATTGTCTCTATATCATCGTTTGTTTCCCTTGTTTCCCTGAAAAATATCCACAATGTGTGAGTATAATAAGCTTCATCAAAAGAAATATCTAGAGTAATTTTAAAAACTTTTTTGCAAAGCTATCTATCTCCTTTTCATTGGCTTCTCTGAGTTGATGTTTTGGGATCTTTTGCCTCCTCTTTGGGTGTCTCTCATCTTCTCTATCAATATCCATAGCTTCAGATGTGTCTGTATTCTGCTCTGAAACTGTCACGTTCGGACTTACAATCAAACTTGCATCGAGGATGGGTAGCCAAACTGGGTTTCTTTCCTATCGATCGATGCTGAGTGTGTACTGTCGATCGATTTTTATATCACTCTGTCGATTGATTGCACAAGAATGGTGTTGATCGATGTTAGTTGATTCACACGACGCCACTGATTCTGTAGGTTTCACCGTCGATCGATTCACACTGATTGGTGTCGATCAATGCGAATTAGAAGTGCCGAGTGATATGGAATTTTTCACACAAAAATTTCTGTCTTGGGGCTTCTCTCTCTTGACTTCCTACCAGAAATCATCATCAATCAATGCATTGACGTGGTACTTTTGTCCAGCTTTGATCTTCTCCTTAATCAAGCTCTCATGCCTCTTAATGGTCTCACTTGTTTGCATCACTTGATTCTCCAATTTCCTCACATGAGTGTTGAGGTTTTCGAACTCGGTATTGAGGTTGAGGTAAAGACCATCTATGTTTTCAGATCTTCTGGAGGAGGATTCTGGTAGTAGGAAGATCCATAAGTCTTGTTATTGTTGAAGGGCCTTCGCTGTAATTTCTAATTAAAGTTACTTCTTTGACCAGTACCGTAGGAGTTCCTGTTGGAGCCTGGATTCCCTTGTCTCTGGAAACCATTCCCATCAATGTAGTTTACATCCTCTTCTTCAATATCATCTTCTCTAGACTCAATTGCTTCTACTTCTGCAAAAGTAACCTGCTTTTTGAAAATTTTACGAAAACTATCCAGTTTTTCCTTGACCTCTTCAATATGCTCCTTACTCACAACTGAAGCTGATTTCCTTCTCTCAAAATATGTGTTCTTGGTGCTACTGCTAAATGCCAGATTCTCAATCAATCTCGTAGCTTCTTCAGGGCTCCTGGTGCTGAAATTTCACTCACTAGCTGTGTCCAAAGCCATCTGATATTGTTATCCAATACCTCTAAAGAAAGTGCTAAGAAGCTTCACTTCGTTAAACCCGTGATGTGGACAGTTCCTCTGGTATGACTAAAATCTGATCCACGAGTTTCTAAAAGACTCTGAAGGTTCTTGTGAAAAAGTAGCAATCTTGCTCCTCAGATCTTCTGCTCTAGCGTCATCAAAGAAGTTACGCAAGAAAGCATTCTTGATGTTAGTCCAGGATGTCAGGGATCCTGGTGGTAGTTGCTTAAGCCAATATAAAGCTTCTCCAGCAAGTGAGTACGTGAAAAGCTTACAAAAGAGATAGTCTTCAGGAACTCCGTTGGCTTTAATAGCAGTCACTAGGTCTTCAAGTCGCTCCTGATGATCCATAGGGTGCTCATGTCAACCCATGGTAAGGTGTCTGCGATACAAGTCCAAAGAAAGCAGGCTTGATCTCAAAATCGTTTCTCTGAAAAGCTGGAGGAAGAATGGCGGATATGTTGCTGTAGAACTGGTCTGGACGGTTGTAGTCACCCAGCATTCTCTGAGAAGCTTGGGCGTTAGTTTCCGGTTGAGATAATGCAGCGTCTGCTTCTGCTTCTGTATCAGGGATTACAGCCCCCTGATCGTCTATATTTTGACCTGGTGCATTACGCAGATGACCGTTGAGGTCATGGAAGTCTCCATTCTCATTTTGAACCACTACTATAGGTGCAACCATCTGAACTCGTCTGTTGTCATCGATTGATGCGGGTGAGGCGCTGTTGATTGATGCTAAGTGATCAATGTCGATCAATGCTAGAGTTCTGATGTCGGTCGATGATGTTCGTAAAGAAGTCTCGGTCGACGCTGAGTACGTGTCGTCGATTAATGCTTGTCGTCTTTCTTTGCGGATCGTACGATCGAGTTTCTGTGGGTCTGAGAATAGTAATTCTTGTCCTTTGTTGCTCCTGGTCCTCTTTTGCATGCACCTGAAAGACAAAGAAAAAGAAAACTTTAGTAACTTGAAAGTAACGACAAACCTAAACTAAATTTGACACAATGGTGTTTAATTATTGCTCTAGCAGGGTATAAATATCCCAAACAATTAACAGTCAAATTAAACCTTAATCCTAAGTCACAAAAAAATACTCTTGCCAAGAGAAATTAGGTGTAGTACTTAGGGATCGAATCCTTAGAGAAAATGGCACATAATAGATTTCTTATTTCTAAAGACTAAGGTAGGTGATTATATATATTGGTAACAAGTAATCAATTTAAGGAAATATTCTTTATTGGAATGTGTAGATGTAATATGGATATATGCTAATAATATAAATATGGAAATATGATAATAGACTACCTAGATGCAAATATAAATATGCTAGATGTAGGGTTTTCAAGTTCAATGAATTATAGGGAATAAGAAGCATATGTAAATATTGTACAACTCAAATATTAATTATTTTGACCCTTTTAACTCCAACTCTCGTATGTGAGCAAAAGGAAAGATGTCGACGACTAAGGCCTGATGTCGATCGACGGTGAAATCAAAAGGAAGAGTAAACGAGATTGATATGTTCACCAAGCTAATTAGACCAGCTCTCACATGCGCATAACAACCTAGTTCAATGGAGTCTATTCTGGCACAGAACCTACTCTCGTAGTCGTTTCATGTCCAAATTTCGAGATCCTAGTTAGCTACTCTAGAATGCAAGCATTAACCACAACTCAATTGATGGATATTAACTTAACCTAGCAATCCTACTTTTGGGCTAATCCATGATTTCTATCATTCAACCCTAAACCTAGTTGGTAACTACTCATACATAATCAAAGTAAGAATAATAATTTGAATATAATGCATAGATAAAATATTGTGGTTCCAATACAAATCCCTCTAAGGAGTTTATGAATATTCTCCCCTAAATAAATCCTAAAACTATAATGGAATGTTGGTGCATACAATCTGCCACTGACACACTGCCCCCAGCTACAATTTTTTTGGTGCTATACATAAAGTATAAATATAAAACCCTAAAATCTAGGTAAAAGCTCGTCTAGGGTAATCTTGTATCTAGCTTGGGCTTGAAATCGGCTGTCTGCGATTTGGACATAGATCGATGGAAGATGTGCAACATCGATCGACCTTGGTCATGTAGCATCGGTCGACGCTAAGGTTATGTCGTCGATCGATGACAATCTTGTATTTCAACTCTCCCAATGATCAGCTATGGATTATTCGCCTCTAAATGTTCCAAAAGCTCCAAGTATCTCCAAAACGTACCTAGACCTGTAAAGACCTTAAAACATAGCCTAGACACACATAATAGACCCTTAATAGAGCCTATAACATGGCCTGAAACTGGGGCTATATCACTCTGCTACTCAATTTTGCGTTTATGATGACAGGATAGGAGTCTTCGTAAAGAAAAGCATATTTAAGGCCGGCTAGAAGTGGTTTCAGCTCGATTTTAGGTGATTTCTCCTTGCTCCAGTCGTCGGTCACAGGTTGCTGTCAATTGACGGTGATAGTGGGATGTCGATTGACGGTGGGGGGGGGGGGGGTGATAGATCGAGTTCGTCAAGATCGACATTAAAAATATCTTATGTGGCATCCATTAACCTTGTATATTCTCCAGTGTGATCTTCTAACGCAGAGATATCGCCTTCAGGAGATGTGATTGCTTTCTCTAGAGGTTCGTTCGAGTACATATCTATGACTGATTTTCTACTATGTCGGGAAGGTAATCGATATGATAGGTTTGACCGTTGGTTAAAGGTTTTTTATTATCTTTTCCATGTCAAAGACCATCGGTATCTTTCCGATGTTAAAGCATATACGCCCTTCTCTGACATCAATGATCGCTCCGACAGTGGCCAGGAAAGGTCTTCCTAAGATAATCGGATTTCGAGGTTTTCGCTTATATTTAAGCACTATGAAATCTGTAGGTATATCACATTTATGAATGCATACGGGCACGTCCTCAAGTACACCTTCCGGAATTCTAGTGGATCAATCAGCTAAAACAAGAGTGACCCTGGTAGGTTGGAATTGTGTTAGCCCGAGAGCAACTGCAACCTAATAGGGCATCAGGTTTACACTAGAACCTAATCGCAGATGGATCTTTGAAATCTCTCATTGCTAATAGTGCAGTCCAAAATGAAACTACCGGGATTAGGGAGTTTAACTAGAGTTTTTCCTTAAATAATTTCGCTCACTTCTTCGGATACCATCATCACGTAGTGTTCAGATTCATTGAATCCTCATGAGGCCGCATCTTTCACGTACTGCTTAATGACAGACGAGATTTGAATGGCATCGCTTAGTGGCATCTCGATGTTTACTTTGTCAACGCTTTCTTGCATAATGCTTTTTCCAGCTACTTCTTCTTTATCTTAGCGTTTTTTTTTTTTGAGGAAATGGGGGTTTTTTCTTGGTAGACCCTTTTCCTAACCGTTTCTGTTGGTTATGGGTCAGAGTGTCGATCGATTCTCAATTCTGAGCGTCGATCGATTATAGGCTCGGAGTGTCGATCGATGTTTCCTACGTCTGTGTTCCTTCCCTTAGGTTCACCGATAAATTCTTCAAGGTCATCATTTTTTTCCAATATACCATTTCTGGGAGAATATCAGGATCTTTCTCGGATGTTTCAAGCGGGATGGGATGCAATTTTCGTTTTCATTTGTCGCAATTTTCTTGAATTTATCGATAGTGATGCTTTCTTTAACGCCAGGGGTGAGTTTTCTACCGCTTCGTAAAGCTACGACATTGCAATGGCACATGGGGTTAGTGTATGTCTTACAAGGTAAGAATCTGTCCTCTCTTCTGATGGACATAGCGTTACTCGCCACTTGGTTGTTGATTATCTTAACATGTTCGCTCAAAGTTCCAAACTTTTATGTCATTTTTGAGTATATGAGATCTGATTTCTTATTGAGGTTGGCGGCTATTCAACGGTTTCCTATGAAGACTTGATTCATTCTTGACCTTGAATTTCTTTCGTGTCTATTCACAGTATTACTGTAGCTGCTTTTGAAATTGCCAGCGCTTTCCATAAATCGTTGATCGTTCAGGTTCATTACATCAGAGAACTCAACTCGTTTTTCAAAGTCAGAAGAAACGGCATCGTCCTCAACGTAATGTTGGGACAAGCCATGTCCGTCTAGAAGGGTCGCAACTGCGTCCAGAGTTTCTCTAACTCGGTTCGAGTGCTTCTCCTCCATGAACATTAGTGGTTCCCTTCTTTCAGTGTACCTCTTTTCGAAAATTCTACCTAAGGATATGTTTTCTATCAGCCTTCTAGCGCTTGCAGGGCTTCGGGTGCCGAAGTTCCCCCGCTGGCTGTATCAAGGATGGTTTGATAGTCTAGGTTTAGTTCTCTATAGAAAGTGTTGATGAGTTGGGGTTCTGAGAATCCATGGTGCGGGCACAAAATTTGGTAGCTCTTGAACCTCGTTCAAGAGTTTTTAAAAGATTCGCAGATACCTTGAATGAAAGTGGATATTTCTCTTCTTGCTTCCTAGTATCTCTCCTCGTCAAAGAAGTGATTGATGAAAGCACTTCTAATATCATCCAACAAATTAGGGATCCTGGTGGTAGCTGGGTCAGCCACCTCCTAACGTCACCTTCAAGGGAAAATGGAAAACGTTTGCAGCGTTTGAAATCGTCTACCACAATGTCTTCTATCATCTCGATGTGATCGTTTGGGTGTTCGGTAGGAAAACCATTGAACTGTTTTTTGTGCACCATAATCAGGAAGTCGATATCAAGCTCATAGCTTCCAGTATGGTTATCAGATAAACGAATTGCAGACCTATTAGAATAGGTTCTGCTGGGGTTTAGGTAGTTGAGCATTGGCAATTCATGCTTTATTTCACTCTTTGGAGATTTAGTGATTTGATTGGGGATTGCAGTTCCCTGATAATTACCTAGTTAGCTTTCTTCATTGGTTTTATTGTTTGTTGGTTTTATTGTTCGTTGGTTCTATCAAGACTACTTTCTTATTATCAGAATCAGTAAAGGCGTACTTACCTGCTTCTGGCTCATCGGCATCGATCGATGGCAATGGAAGGGTGTTGCCTGACAGCAGTGGACTAACGTTGATCGATTCCAGAAGAGCTCCATCGATCGATGGTTGTCGTACTGAATCGACATTCTCTCCTTTAAGTACATGTGTCATAAGGATAAGGGAATAAATAATTTACCAAACAGTAGAGTGAAAATCTAGACAATATTCTAAACGAAATATAATGGCAATAAGAAAGAGTCCCCGACAACAATGCCAAATTTTATGTGGGGTTTTTATTTTACTTTCAAATTAACCCTATTTCCCACTTTACTCTCTCAAATAAGAGGTTTAGTGTAGTACTTAGGGATCGAATCCACATATACTCTAGGATTGCACAATAGAATTATTGTTTTCAAATTAAAGCTAGATAAATTATAATAATAACAATAAAAGCGATTTCAAGATTGATTTGGTTTGTGGGGATCAAATTAACATATTAGACTTAGGAGAAATTCTTAGGTAAGATTAGATAGTACATATCAATATATTGCTAGGGTTTTATTAAGCATCGTTCTGAACTCAAACCTTAGGGTTTAGGAGATCGCTCTCGCGCATCTCAACTGAGTATCGATCGATGGTCACAGAGTGGCGTTGATCGATGGTCATTCTAAACAGTACTGGTTTCGCGGTTTGATAGGTTCTTTAAACTTCCAATTCAACTCTCGTTTATTATCAGTTATTTAGATTGTTTAAGATGGATTCCAGGTTATAAACAAACTCTCACTCGCGCTATAGAACCCTAATTTCTGAGGTTGAAGTGATCAAGTTCAACTTAGCATTAAGAGCAACTTAAACAGAGATCCAAAAGGATTACCCTAAAAATTCTACAAAATCAGCAATACATAATAACCATTGAATAACCCTAAATCTAACAGTGAACTACTCAGACATAGCAATAAAGAACATGAATAAATTCTGAATAAATTGCATAGAATAAACTGAGTAAAAAGAATAAGGAGTTCAAGATCTTCTATGTAATGATGATCAGATCTTTCTCTCCAATAGATGTAGCAATGTGTTTCAACTCTTAATTCCAAAAATCTTGTGTAACTTAGAAGATAACTCTTTCTTATGTCTTATAGGATTAGGTTAAAACTAAGATAGAAAACCCTAATAAATAGTCTAAATTTCGGTCAGGGACTTGTCTTGCAAACAATGAAACTTCTAGGTAAAACTTGTAATTTCTCAAGCCTTCACCAATCATGTTGTCGAATTGGCTGTCAATCGACACACAGTGTGTGACGTCGATAGATGGTCCATTTATAAATCAGGATCCGACTCTGAGTTTCGATTGAGCATCCTAAATGGTCCAAAATAGCCCAAAAGCTCCAAATGCATATAAAAGACTCTGAAAATACTCTATTGCCTTTGATCGTTCTGGGCCGAGTTTGCGTCGTTTCTGCTGAATAGGATTGAATGTCGGGTCGAAATTTAGTCCATGCGTGGTTATCGCCGGATCAATCCCTTCATGTCAGATATGGTCCATGAAAAGGTGGAACGTTCTATCATAAAAACATAATGGTCTTGTCCCGCATTTCATCGGAAAGATAAGCGCCGATCTGTGAGGCGACCACTTCTCAGTGGTAATCGTTTACAAAACCGATCGAGTTGCCACATGGTGGAGATGCACCCATGATTATGTTAGACCGGGATTGAAATATTTTAGATAATCTGAGGTTTGATGATTGTTTAGAAAGATTAGGAAGAGAACCGCTTAACAACTACTAAGTCTAATAGGTAACCATGATTAAGAGTCTAGGAAAGAGTTTATGAACTGTCTGATTATTATTAATGCTCGACATTACAATATATATGAAGGTAATACAAGGGTTTCCAGAAAACTAAAGGAAGGGAAACATTTGGCTTTGGTTAAGCCAAGGAGCTAGTAATTCAAACCAAGGAGGGCTGGCCATGCAAATTGTATCAGCATCTTTGACAAAATGCTGATCCTTTCCAGCTTGTGCCAGGCTGTCATGCGGCCTTATGCTTCCTTTACAATGGATGGATAAGGGTAAACCCTTTGGTAAGTGTTCGGGTAACTTCTCTTTTACCCGGATGAGAATTGACCTTGGCTGAGGTTTTGGTCGACCCAGACCTGTACGGATCATACGGCCTGTACTGAATGTACGGTCATGGTCGATCCAATACCTTCTCCTTCCTTCCTTCTCTTCCTTAACCCAAATAAGAACCTCAACATAAAAGCGATGGTCTCTCGGTCTATCGCAGCTGAATTTGGGTTCAGAGATCATGGGACTACCTGTCGCAGATCGATGTCAATTCGCGCTGGAGCATCGATGTCTGCAGCCTTCTTCTTAGGTCATATGGCTTGTCGCGGTTAAGCTTGATCCATAGCTAATCGACCCTGGAGTTAAGTTTGCTGTGTAGATCGACAGTTCTGGGGGTAATTTTCAGTTTGTGGGAACTGAAATTCACAACGGTGATTTCCGTAAACTTAGGAAGTCAGAAAACCCTAACTTTCCCAGGAGATCTCGGATAATCTGCTTTAATCCAAACGCCACACAACCAAACAAATTTAAGAAAAGACTGACGATACTAATATGATAAGAAAAATTTCGAAAGAGAAAGAGAGCAAAGAGGTTCTTATTATGTAATTGCGTAAGAGCTTCTTACAAGAAGGTAACAAGCCTTGGCAATAAAAGATGTTGGCGAGATCCTTAGTTCTAGCAAAGAAAACTATCCAAGCTAGAATTATTCTCTCTCTTTCTCTCCCATTGGTTTTCCCTTTTTTAAATTTTAATTTTAAAGCAATGTCTTCCAAAACGAGGATTTCCAAGAGAGCCGAGCCTCGTCATATTATTTATGATGATAACCGTGACGACGAGAAGTTCGTTCTGAAACCTGAGTTTATTCTGCACTCAATCGACCATGCCGAGGCCTAGGCCTATTGGGTCGCTTTGTGCGAAAAGTTTGACTCCCCCACCCGAAGCACAATTTCCTAGCAGGCCTCCCCACAGATGAGATATAAATCTCCCGAGCAAGAGTTAGTATCCATTCCTGGACACTGTTCGAGATTTTGGTCGTGTTCCAGAAAATGTGGAGTTCCGGATTCCACGATAGGGCGACAAGGCCGATGACCCCCCGACGGGTTATTTCACTTTTTATGAGGCGTACATTGTGCGTTGCCGTTTATGGTTCCCTACCCCGGAGTTATTTGTTCGGACCTTGAACCGTTTCAAGTTGTTGATCGGCCAAATAAATCTTACGGGTCTGCAGTACCTCCTTGGAATTCTTGTCTTTGGTTGCGGGCATGGGTGTCCCTGAGCGTTGACAACTTCGAGGACCTTTTTAGGCCATTGGTGCTAACGGTAGGGATGTATTGATTTACGCCTTGCTCATACATGTCGATCGTAAAGGAGACGATCTTGAATGGTCACGCGTGGGAGAAATGCTTCTTCTTTGTCCGTATAGACGATTGTTCGGTCGAAGAGAGCTGCATTCCTGACTTTTGCAGTGAATGGGGTCATTATGGTACTGACCGGATACATGCATGTTTTTGTTCCGACGATATCTAACTCCTGAGTCCTTTGTTTTTATAGAGACCAACCCATTACCACCATTACTGAAAGATGTTATTGCCGTGAGGGATCTTCTTCGAACCGGTTCATTTTTTTGGACTTCTTTCACCCCGAAGCGAGTTCGCAAGGCGCTGCAATATCATCAGTCGCGAGGCCTTCCTGAAGTGGTTGTGGATGAAGGATCTGAATCGGAGATGGAAGATTTCGTGTCGAGAGACGTTTCAGTTTCTCGAGAGAATGTGGGGCCTTCCAGGGGCAAATGCATTGATCTAAGCGATGCCAAATTCATATCGGATGATCTTGCCTTGCCTGGATGGCCTTCCAACTTTTCCCCGGGGGACTGCATCAGCGACTTTCCCTTGCTGGACTGTAGCTTTGATGACCTCTTCAAGGACCTTCCGTCTGACTCCGACCCTCCACCTGTCATGGATGGTCAGGCGAGGTCGGAAGTCTTTGCGGAAGGTTCTAGGATGGTCAATGCGGTTAGTAATTTGAAATTTGCTTATTCTATTGTATATATATATTTGTTTTGTTGGCGCAAGTTTCCTTAATTTCCGACCAATGCAGGGGCTGCTCGCATTCAACTCAGCCCTCGAGGCGAGCTACCGGGAGGCGCAAGTCTGCCGCTTTAAGGCCGAGAGAGCAGAGTACGAGGCTGCTCTTCTTAGAGAACAGGCTTCCGCTCATGATCTCCTGGACAAGGAGCTGGAGAGAAGGCATGCTAGGGCTCTTCGTCGTGCGGAGAGGTGAGGGAAGCGCGAGGTTGCTGCGGTGATCGAGGATCACACTGAACAGTTCATGACTGAATTCGGGAAGCTTAGGGGACCCAAGAGCTCATGGGTGACTTCCGAGAGTGCCTTGGAACTGTTTGTGCCTTGTCACAAGGTCAACGGAATGATTATGTTTTCCCAACCAAGATGACCATGATGAAAGGCTACATGGATTAGTACGAAGGTGTCGAGACTGTAATCCCTCCTCTCGAGGATAAAGTGTTAGGCAATTGTGATCTCGTCCCAGTTTCTCCTGATACGGAAGAGACTGCGACCGGGGTCGCCGACGAGGGGGTCGAGGTGGATCAACCTGCGGGTACGTTTGGTCGTTCGATGTCAGGAGACTTCCAGTTGGACCCTTGATTGATTTTCTATGTTTTCGATTGTGTTTTCTTTGGCCAAGTGTGGCCTTGCTTTTAATTTTGGGATTGGCCGTGTGTGGCTTTGAATCCCTGCCGCTTTGCGGCTTTTGCATGGATGGATCAACATTTTATTGAAAATATTTGAAATTTAAGAGTGTGTGTAGAGGGCAGATTATGATTTGTGATCTCATAACCCATCTCTTCTTTGTAGATCGTTCTGTCCGTTGCTCATTTGAGAAGTGCAAAAAATTTCCTCGAGCCTTTAGATGTGAACAAAGAAGTATGTTTTCAGGATCGCATATCTTTCGATATTCATGTCTTGAGACGTTAGAGACCAGTGTGCTGGGTTTAGGGCAAGCCCTAGGTTTATTCTCGGTTAACGCTGTGCAATGACTAATCGGCTTTTGTTTTGCGTGTTGGGATTTCAACTTGATTTTGTACCTTTTAAAGTTCGCGATATGTTCTCTTCTTATACGACTTGTATGGTCGGAATCGAGCGTCTCTCCAAGGACAATTTTACATCTCCTGGAAGTGTTGACCAAAATTTCGGATTTTTTGTGCGCAATTATCCTAGTCGGACGTATGAGAACTATTCGTGAGAAATGTTAGGTGCGTTTGTTTAAGACGGCTAATGTACTCGTCAGGGCCAATCGACGAGTGAGTTGTAAGAGCAAATGCTCATTTATGATTATAGTCGCGGACAGATTGTTTTCGAGTTTTGAGAGTATACTTTCGTAGATTTTATGCAACGTCTCGCATTATTTTCCGAAAGTATATGGTGTGTAAGGGGATGACTTCGAGTGTGAACTTCCGTTCGATATCTTCGAGGGTGGGCCTCGAATTTTGGTCGACGGTTGTCCACCGGAAGGTGTTTATGAAGAAGTGTTCGTACCGAAGTAGCTTGGTTTGTACTTGGATGGTTCGGAATGAATTTGGATGTTCATGTGAAAAAGAGATTTGCGAGATTTCCGTTTTCTTATTGTTGGAAAATTTAAAAAAATATCGGCTACAAGGAAAATATGTTAATATGTGATATGAGTATATGTATACGCACCAACTCCCCCCCCCCCCCCCCCCCCCCCAACACACACACCTTTTTAGAGGGGGGGGGATAGCTGAACACGTCATTAGAAGAGCTGCCTACTTACCTCTTTCGAGGATCAAGCCATCTCGTAGTTCAGTTTTTGGAGGCGAGTTTTTTTTTTACTCGGCTGCGGTTGCGTCAACCACCTTAGTCGCAGGGACTGTGGCAGGATCAACGTCTTCTTTCGGGATTATCTCTTCTGGTTGGGTTATTGCGTCGGGCTCGGATGCCTTCTTATTTTCTTCGTACAGAGGCGTTGCTTGGGATGATGATTTTGGATCATCTTTTTAAGAGGTGCTTTCAGTCGGTGGCTGAGTGGTCTTTGCACGTTTGGGTTTAACCATCAAAGTAGCTGTGATCTGTCTTAGCTTGTGTTCTGCTATTAAACAGAGTCGTGACTGTTTTTGGCTGCCCAAAATTGCGGCCATTCCGTTTGGAGTTGGGAAATTGATGCCTAAGTTGTAGGTCGATGGGACTGCCTTCATGGAATTTATCCAGGGGGTTCCCAAGATCACGTTGTAGATAGCGGGGAAATCGACGACCATGAAATCGACAATTTTTGTTACTTCTTTTGCCATGACCGGGAGCTTGATCGACCCGAGAGTCGTTTCAGCTATGTCAGAGAAACCAGTTAATGGTTTTGGCGTTGGCACGGCCTCTTTGAGTTCGATGTTCATCCTCCTGAGTGTATCGCAGAAGATGATGTTAGTTGTGCTTCCTGTATCGACAAGGACTCTAGCGACCTCGAGATCTTTGATTATGAGATCGATGACAAGCGGGTCGCAATGGGGTTGATCGATTCCGCCAGCTTCTTCTTCGTCAAAGGTGATGGCGTTATTTTAGCTGTCCAAGGGTGGGGACCAGGTCGGCCAATTTTCATTTGTTTCAGCTTTTCGCTAATAAGCCTTGATCGACGAGACCGTGTCGTCGCAGAACTGTGATCCTCCGATGATCATCTTAATCCTGCGATGATTGTTGTTGTTGCCTTTCACATCTTGATTCCTTTTGCGTTTGTCCCATGAATAGCTCTCAGTCTGGGGATTTTTGTCGGTTTTCGAAGGACGATCAGAATCGCGAATGAGGTTCTTGACTGTTGTTACCCCGGAGAGTTCCCCTGCGCTTAGTTTTGCTGCTAACCTTTTTTCTGAGAACCTTGCAGTTGATGGTCGAATGGCCGTGAGATTGATGGAAGACGCTTTCGTCATAATTGGGATTTTGGGTCCACGCGTTGCCGGTGGTTCGCGCTTGTTTCGATCCGGATTTGATGGTGTAGTTGTGCGCCCCCTGGGTTTCATCTCTCTCTTGGCGGGCCGTTCTCTTCTTGCTTGACTTTTGATCTAAAGCTGATTCTTTCGAAGAAGTTTTCGTTGGTTTGTGCTTTTGCGACAGAACCTTGGTTTCTTATTCCATCATTATGTAGTATGTGGCTTTATGCAACGCGTCATGAAATGTATGCGGCTTTTCAAGGTGATCCATTTTCTGAACTTTGATTTATACCAGAGCGTTTTTCGAAGCGCATCCACGGCCATCTTCTTGCTGAACCAGTTGACAAAGTCTCGGAGTGATTCGTCTTCCCTTTGAGCTAAGCTCCATAGGTTCACATCAGAAGTTTCTCGGTTGATAAACATCGAGTACTGCTTAAGAAATTCCAAAGCGAGTTGGCGAAAGCTTCCAATGGAATTTTGCCTAAGGCGAGAGAACCATTCGAGAGCGGCTCCCTCAAGATTTTTAACAAAGAGGCGGCATTGGTTGGCGTCTCTTTCGCTGTCTTTAAATTTGGCCCTTCCCATCGTGATCTCAAAGGCCTGTAAGTGCGCTTTGTGATCAGTCGTACCGTTGTACGTTGGCACCTTGATCTTTCCAAGATCTGATACTCTGGTGCTAACGATACGAGACGTGAAGGGAGTTGTACGAGTTTCCTCGAGCATCTAGTCTATCTCTGGTGCGGAGCTAATCGTGTGGTAAATCTGAGATTTCACTGCTTTTACTTCTGCTACCATTTTCATGAGATCATTACGAAGACTGCGGATTTTGGAATCGTCGTCAGCGGTTTGCTGAGTATGTCGGAGTTTGCTGCAAGTTTTCCAAGTCTGCTCTTCAGCCAGCTTCTCCTGCTCTACCCAGAAGAGGTTTCCTTCCTCCTTTGTCATGGGTTTTTCAAGCAGGTCTTCCTGAGCCGTGTGGCTCCTTGTCCTTCGTGGGTACACGTCCGCGTCTTGGTCCGAAGGCTCGGACTAACTGCTGGAGTCCACGTTGACTTGCTCGATTTCTCCCTCTTCCTTGTACTCTTCCAATGGTGGAAGATCGCCTAGGTTTTTCCGTGCTGGTGAAGGAGTGATTTCGTTCGGGTTTTTTCCCGACGGCTTCTCCTGCACGTTCCCAGATCGGTCCAAAGGAGTTTCCGAGTCTTTTTCCTCCGATCCTAGTGGTTCCGCGAGGAAGGGCATCTCGGGTTCTTGCAGTTAGGGTTTCAACCTGCTTAGCGAGAGATCCCATGAGCTTATCCTTCTCTTCCGCCCTTTTTTCATAGGCGGAGATCAGTTTCCTCCTCTCCTCGACTTCCGCAGTGTTGGGCTCAGCGTTAACCGCGGGAGTGTTGGTCTTAGGAGTGTTGTCAACGTTGTCGCAGCTTGCGTCGTCGCGAGGTTTTTGGTTATCGAGATTGTCAGCCGACATGTTTGATTGGGCGTTATGTGGTTGCTAGAAAGATTAATCCGTAAGTCCCTCTCCTTCTAGCGTCAAACTGTGAGAAAAAAAATTCGCACCGTCGAGCGTTGTGACCTAGTTCGATAAAATCACTAGATTGACTAAATCAACTCTCGTTTGTTTCTAGCAACCTATCTCAACATAATAGATTCCGGTAGTAGACCATGCTCTCGCTTGCGCCTAACTATCCTATTATCAGGGTTCTAGTTAGCTACTTTACAACACAAGCAATAAACACAATTCTATTAATGACCTTAACAATTCTATTGCTTTGCTAATCCATTAGTACCATTGATAAACCATAAACCTAGTTGATGACTACTCAGACATAATTGAAGTAAGAATAAAAATCTGAATAAAATGGATAGATAGAATATTGGGGTTTCAAAAAACTCTTAGAATAAACTTGCAAATGCTAGCACACACACAAACTCTTGCCCCCTTAACTCTAGCACACTTTTAAGCACTCAAAACTAGCACACCTAGCATGGTGCAATACATAAAGTATAAATAAAACCCTAAAGTCTAGGTCAAAACTCGTCCAAGGGTAGTCTTGTAATCTTGTGGCATGTCTCTAACTTGGACTTGAAAGTCGGTTTCCTGCGAACTGGAAATTGATTGATGGCTGATGTGCGACATCGATCGATCTTGGTCATGTAACATCGGTCGACAGCAATGTTGTGTCGTCGATCGATGGTAATATCGTACTTCGATTCTCTTCAATGATCAGCTACGGATTATTCCTCTCCAAATGCTCTAAAAGCTCCAAGTATCTCCATATATCTCCAAACGTACCTGGACCTGTAAAGACCTCAAATTAAAGCCTATACACGCATAACAGACCCTAAATATAGCCTATAACATAGTCTAAAACTGGTAATAAATAAGCTATATCAACTCCCCCAGACTTAACCTTTTGCTTGTCCTCAAGCAAACAAGCTTGTGAAAGATTCTTTGAAAAGCGAACTCACATATTGTCTAAGTATAACTGTCACTTTGCTTTATTGCAACCAAATCCTATCAAGCCAATCACAGAGAATCTTTATATACCCTATCCTAGTATAGCAACCAAATTCATTCTACCAACAACTTAGCGAATACTAGTTTGGCTCGCTCCTCTACTGATTTCATTTCTTTGCAAAAAATAAAGTGCAGGTTTTACCTTGGGAGTATCGATCAAGAGACATGGACTCTTACCTCTGCAAGGATCTGAACACACAGGTAGCCTTCTCTGATTCCTTTCCTCTCTCTCTTCTCACTTCTTCTCAGTCATTGTCTCCCTTGTTTTGAGAGTATCATTTTATTTTTTTAATTGACTGAGATATTTAGTTAGGCTTCCATGAATCAAGACCTAATGGTTTTTGTCACCAGATCATGTTCACTTCTTTTGACATTTTTATCTCTTTCTAGGATCATATGAATCAAGCTTTAATGTTTTTAGCCACCAGATCCTGTTCGAGTCCTTTTTAATCTGAAGGGGAGAGAGAGGGGAATCAGAATCACACATACTTTTACCTTCCAGACTTGTAAAAGGAATCCGATCCAATGTATACCAAATCCCAAAGCAAGAAAATAATATCAGGATTAGTGTTGGAAATCAGCTTCGGTTCCTCCAAACTTTCTAAGCAAGTGTGATATAGTGGCAGGATGATCCACTTTGGTATCTCTAGTAATCTCTGAAAATAACCTTTTAAGAATGGTGCTTATAGCATGGCTAGTCAATAATAAATCTTAATCATAGTCCTCTTTTTGACAAATAAATTTTTTTATAAAAACTTATATAGATAGATATCACTCCAAAACAATCAAATAGCATTAGCGAACCTCTCCCAGACTTAAATTACACTGTCCTCAGTGTAATCTGCCCCGAATTGGTTAGAAAAATTAAATCATAAGTAATTAGTTGAAGTATAGAACTCGATACCTCGCTCTGTAAAAGAGCGTCGATCAATAGTCGGCTATGGGTGTCGATCGATGCTAAACCTGTAAGTTCCTATTTCTTATAATACTCAATATAAAATACAATATCAGTAATGCCTCCCCCAAACTTAAACAACACTATCGTCAATGTTATACAGTATGAGATTGGGGAAGAACTAAATTATAAGGAACAATTTTAACAAGGAAAAACTGATACACCTGCTCGTTGATGGTGACCGTCGATCGATACAGTTAAGTGCCTATCGATCGATGCAATGGATACTCCGTCGATCGGCAGTGATCAAGTGTCGATCGATGCTCTATGCAGATTGTCTTCCTCGGTTTTATTTTTTTGAATATCTGAAATAAATAAATACGAAAATTAGTTATAAATGAAAAATAAAAACTAATTAAAACTTACTAAACAGTGGGTTGCCTCCAACTCAGCGCTTGGTTAGAGTCTTAAGCTCGACATTTTGAATGCTCTGGCTAGAAAGGAGGTTGACCAACACTTGGAAAACAAGTGGTGATATCTTCGTTGCTCTTCTGAAACCATGTGCCAATGAAGTTTCTAATTGACTCATCTCCTCTGATTTTCTCATTCTTTATGATCTCCTTTGTAACCTCTAGTGAATGCATTCTTCTTTGTAGATTTTCAATACTGCGCTGGAGCAATCGAAGTCTGGCAGCTGTAGTGTCTGACATTTCCTCTAGTTGCTGAGAAACATCCTCCTTCATCAGTCACCGAGAAAAAACAATATCAGATAACCTTTCTTCTAAGTAGCATTCTGCTGCGAACTTCTCTCTGTCGAACTCAGTATCGATTGATGGCAAGGTGTTGTCGTCGATCGATGTCACTCCATCTTGTCTACTCGCATGCTGACTCTGAAAAGTATTCATGTCTTGCTTCATCTCATCCATGCGTGTAGTCAAATTCGTGAGGCACTTATCAATAGGATAGTATACATCATCAAACCTAATATAGAAATCATCTTGTGACATCTCTTGAGCTTTGTATATATCATGCACAATATCATCAATCTCTGCTCTGTTGTATGTCTCCTGCTTCTGCTCCTTGCTGTCGATCGATTCTGGTACTTGTGCGTCGATCGATGGTTGTTGCGGTTGTCTAAAGAAATTTCCTGATCGTTCAGCCATTAGAAGGGCGTCTGCTACATCTTTCTTAGGTAGAGTTAGAATTATCCCGTAAAGACCTCGTGCACGTCCTTCCACATCTCTGAAAATTCTAAACTCTTCTGGTCTAAGGTAACCAGCTTCTGTTTCTTCTGGTCCAAGTGAAGGATCTGGTTTACGTTTGATGTAGTTTGATGGCCAAGATAGGCCGATTATTGATGCTGGATTGCCTACTCTTGCGTTCATTACCCAGCCATGTTCATCCTTATCATAATCTGAGTCATACTCTTCATAGGCTTCACCGTATCCTTGGCATGCCCAATTGGTGTCGATCGATGGTCTATGGTTACCATCGATCGATGCTCGATAATCAGACCGGTGCCCAAAAAGGTTTCCAGCTCCATTGGCCATTGCAATTATATCTGCGACATCCTCTTTCGTGATGGTTAGAATTCTGCCATCCATAGCTCTTGCATGACCATATGTATCTCTCATAATACTGAACTCATCTAGTTGTAAATAACCAGCTTCTCTGTCGTGTTCTTCTGCTGAATCATGTTCGGGTTATGCTTCGTGCTCAGTATCAATCGATGGCTTATTGTTCCCGTCGATCATGTTGATTTCCCCGCTTCATGGGAAACATGAAAAACTCCATCCTCTTCCATAGTAAGCCCTCGGTACTCGATCATCTCTTTTTCTCTGTAATGTTCATCGTAATTCGAGGTGGGCTAGATTGTAATCGTAGTCAGCATGGTGGGTGTGGATCGTTTCTGGGGTATTGCTGTTGATCGATGTTGAAGGGTGGGTGTCGATCGACTGTTGATATGAAGGATTGTCGATCGATTCTAAGGGTTGGGTGTCGATCGTTGCTCCATCTGGCAATTCCTCATTACACTCGTAATCGCAAAAACATGTGGCCACAAGCTCTGCATCATTACATAATTCGATCAGGGTAGCCTTGTTCTTGTTTTTAACAGGTTCATAAAAGATATTTTTATCAATTAGAGATAGATACAACCTGTTTAACTGCATGTCGCATATGACTCCCACGGTAGCCATGAAAGCTCTCCCAAGTAGTAGCGAAGAGTTCCAATCTGTCCTGATGTCTATTACATGAAAGTCTAATGGGACTAGGAAATCTTGAATTCGTAGTGGGACATCTCTGCGCATACCTCCTGAGTCTACTCTAGAACCGTCCACAAAGATGAAAGAATCCTTGGAAGTCTTTATTCTGAGGTGTAACTTCTCTGCTATAGCTCTGGCTATGATGTTCACTGATGATCCGGTGTCACATGGGGCATTAGGAAATTCATGATTTTTGATCTGACATGGCACCACAAACATCCCGTGATCACTTCTTCTTTAGAGTAATTATTGGCTCCCTCCTAGTATGATCCTTGGCAGCTTCATCGACTATGACATGCCCTGATGAATCCCTCTTCTGCTCTGGAGTTGTAGTATTCGTGACCTTTGGTCTATCAACTCGTTTTGTCACAGGATACCATCGATCGATTGTGCGACCTCTGCATCAAACGACGCGTGAAGCTATCCTCAATTCCGTCGAGTTAACAGGATGTGTCGATCGATTCTTAGTGCCTTGTGTCGATCGATGTGTTTGTGGTCTGATCAACGAACTCGGATTTCCTTTTTCTGCGGCTTCTCTTTCTTCACTTCTACCCAAAAATCATCATCAATCACATCATTGATGTGATGCTTCTGCCCAGTCTCTTCTTCTTCTTTGACCAGAACTTCGTATTTCGCAAGGGTTTCACTCTTATGCGTCATTTGACTTTCCAACTTTTCCACGCGGATGCTGATATCCTCGATTTTTGTGTTTAGGTGTAGGTACAGGAAATCTAACTTGTCATTTAAATCCACAATCATCTTCTGTTGTTCCCTCAGTATCTTGTCAAACATAAATTCGATCCATGGTTCTCTGGTTCGTTTTGAAGTTTCTGCACTTCTGGTAGCTTGTGTATTAGCTTCTGCTTCTGTATCAGGGATTATAGCCCCTTGATATTTTATCCTTTGACCTGCTGCATTACGCAGATGGTCGTTGAGGTCATACAAGTCTCCATTCTCTTTCTGAACCACAATTATAGGCGTAACCATCTGAACTCGTCTGCTGTCGTCGATCGATGCGTATGAGTTATTGTCGATCGATGTAAGTGATCAATATTTGTCGATGGTTGTGTTCTGATGCCGGTTGATGATGTCCGTAAATATGTATCGGTCGATGCTGAAGGTATGACGTCGATCGATGCGTGTCGTCTTTCTTTTCGGATCGTGCGTTCGAGTTGCTGTGGGTCAGAGAACAGTAAGTCTTGTCCTTTGTTGCTCGTGGTACTCTTTTGCATGCACCTGAAAAACAAAGAAAAATAAAAATCAGTAACCTTGAAAGTAACAAACCTAGACTAAGTCCTAGAAAATAAATCTAATGGCGATCAATGCTCCCCGGCAACGGCGCCGAATTTGACGTGAGCGTGTTTTTAGGGTAATAATATCATAAATAGCAGTCAAATTAACCATTGTTTCTAACACACAATACAATAATACTCTTGTCAAGAGAGATCGAGTGTAGTACTTAGGGATCAAATCCACAGAGAACAGAGGCACACAATATATTTCTTATTTTTAAAGGCTAAGCTATATAACTATATATATTGGTAGCAAGTAATCAAGTCAAAGAAATTTCCTTATTAAAAGGTATAGATGCAATATGGAAATATGCTAGTAATGTAAATATTGAAATATGCTAATAATGTCAATATGGAAATATGCTAGTAATGTAAATATGGAAATATGCAAGTAATGTAAATATGCTAGTAATGTAAATATGGAAATATGCTAGATCTAGGGTTTCATGCAAGTGGATTATAGCAGATAGAAGTTAAATGTATTTAATCATGGAACTCGAAATCTAATGTGAAAGACACCAGCTCTCGCATGTGCGCCTAATATATTGACCAAGTCCAATGTCTCAGCTCTCGCTAGTTGACACGGAATGACCGTCGGGTCGATGGCAATGATCCTGCGTTGATCGATGGTTTCTTGAGTCAAGCATTATAACCTATTTCGATAAGTTCACTAGATTGACTAAATCAACTCTTGTTTGTTTCTAGCAACCAAACTCAACAGAATAGATTCCGGTAGTAGACCATGTTCTCGCTTGCGCCTAACTATCATATTATCAAGATTCTAGTTAGCTACTCTAGAACACAAACAATAAGTACAATTATATTAATAGATCTAATAATGACCTTAACAATTCTATTGCTTTGCTAATCCATCAGTACGATTGATAAACCCTAAACCTAGTTGATGACTACTCAGACATAATTGAAGTAAGAATAGAAATCTGAATAAAATGCATAGATAGAATATTGGGTTTCAAAACACTCTTAGAATACACTAGCAAATGCTAGCACACACATAAATTCTTGCCCCCTTAACTCTAGCACACTTTCAAGCACTCAAAACTAGCACACCTAGCATGGTGAAATACATAAAGTATAAATAAAACCCTAAAGTGTAGGTCAAAACTCGTCCAAGGGTAGTCTTGTAATCTTGTGTCATGTCTCTAACTTCGGCTTGAAAGTCGGTTGTCTGCAAACTGGACATCGATCGATGGCTGATGTGCAACATTGATCGATCTTGGTCATGTAACATCGGTCGACGCCAATGTTGTGTCATCGGTCGCTGGTAATCTCGTACTTCGATTCTCTTCAATGATCAGATACGGATTATTCCTCTCCTAATGCTCCAAAAGCTCCAAGTATCTCCATATATCTCCAAAACGTACTTGGACCTGTAAAAACCTCAAAACATAGCCTAGACACATATAAAAAAACCTAAATAGAACCTATAACATGGTCTAAACTGGTAATAAATAGGCATTTTCAATGCTATAAAATTCATCTTCTCGTCCTTCCTCTCGTCTTCTCTTATATACTCTTTTTAAAGGCGGTTTGGCGTTTCCCTTCCTGCCCTTGGCCAAGTTTATCACTTCAAGAATATTCCCTTTTTTATCTCTATCTTTGTCATTATCTTGGAAAGTTGACATTTATCTTCCGATTCCGCGAGATTCATCATCTTCTGCATGTAAAGAAACACCGTCATAAAATTACCGGGCCTGATTTTGTATGAAACGCAAGTGGGTCTTTAGCCGTGTTCTAGGCCTCTTCGAAAGAGTGTTTAATGATATGATGTCGCTTTGTTTAGGAAGTTCACACTTCTCGTATAGTTTAGATAAGTGTGGTGTTGAGTTAACCGTTGCAGTTTCTACGATACCCGTGAACTTCATCCGGGAAAATGAATCTTCGCGGTTTTTATCGTAAAGTTCCGACGATAAATTTGATCGAGACGAAACGAGGAGCATTTCTATCGAGACTCAAGAGAGAACCCAAGGGTGTGGTCATACTCGCCATATGGTGACTTGGGCGCCATATTTGATGACCTAGGGTTTGTTTGGCGATCTTTACTTGTTTCATCAGTAAAACCTCAACGGAGACTCCGATTGAGACAAAACAAAAAGAATTTCGACCGCAACTCAAACAAGAGTACAAAGAAGAGACACAGCTCGACATACGTCGACCCAGGCTCAGAGAGGTCAGGTCTCCATATGGCAACCCGGATTCGGAGAGGTCAGGTCGCCATACGGCGACCTGGACTTGGTGAGGTCGGGTCTCCATATGGCGACCTGGACGTGGACAAGTCATGTCACCATATGGCAACCTGGACTTTTTTAAGTTGGGTCTCGATATGGCGACCCGGACTGGTCGAGTTCATGTCACCATATGGCGACCCAAACTTGGTGAGGTTGGGTCACCATATGGCGACCCAGGCTTAGACAGGTCAGGTCGTCATATGGCAACCCGAACTTGGTGAGGTCGGGTCGCCATATGGTGACCCAAACTGGTTGAGGTCAGGTCGCCATATGGTGACCCGAACTGGTTGAGGTCAGGTCACCATATGGCGACCCGGACTTGGTGAGCCCAGGTCGCCATATAGCGACCCAGACTATGTGGAGTCAAGTCGCCATATGGAGACCAAGACTTGACGAGCCCAGGTCGCCATATGGCGACCCAAACTTTGTGAAGTCTGGTCACCATATGGTGACCCCGACTTGGCGAGCCCAGGTCTCTATATGGCGACTCGGACTATGTGAAGTCAGATCGCCATATGGTGACCCAGACTGTGTGGGTCTAGGACGTCATATGGCGACCCGTGCGTCCCGAGTGCAAGTCGCCATATGGAGACCCATATGCTATGCTCAAGACTTCTCCGTATGATGGCTCGCTTCTAGCGGCTCAATAGTTCTTTTGGACAGTCTTGTGAACCAGGACCTTCGGAAGAAACATTTTCCGATACCTTGAGCCATTGATTTCGTCGTGACCAATTTTGACCCCAACACTGTTCTTCTCGAATGCTTACGCCGGTAAGTTTTATGGTCTTGGACGCATCTAGTATGGTCCGGAGGTCTACTTGGTCCTCCATACCGGTGGGCTCATCTTCGTCGGTCGCTGCTTTACGTTTCAATTGACTGCGCATATCTATGGTGGGATTCGGGCGGTCGCCTTTCTTGACTGATTTTCGTTGTAGCCGGAGACGTAGATCTTCTGGCTCAGATGTGGTTTCTTTGTCGGTCGAAGCATCTTGTTGAGAGAAAATTACTTGGAAGTTTCGTTTATGACGGGGTTGTCCCTCATCAGCCGACGTATCATCCTTTTCTTTGTTTCTTGACGCTGTTCTTTCTCTCGCGGCCTCGGCCTCGCTCTGAGATGTTCTCACCTTGCTCTTAGGCATGGGCCTGGGCAACTCAAATTTAGCCGTTCCATTACTGAAGGATTTCAGGAGTGCTTCGTGAAGCTGCTTACACTCGCGTGTGTCGTGTCCTTTAAACTGGTGGTACTCGCAGAACTTTGTGAGATCGATGGTACTAGAAGGTCCAGCTGGAACTTCGGGCTTTGTTTTGTGTCCTTGTCGTCAGTTGGTGGCCAATGATTCCATCCTTTCCCGCGTACAACCAGTGCGGACTCCGAGAGTTCATCCTCGTTGATGACATAAAGAAAACCTTTCTTTTGGTTTGTTTTGTCGGCCGAAGAATGCTGTCTTGGCTCTTGTCGCGAGTCGGCAGTTTTTGTCGTCGCAGGTTTTGAAGCATTATGTTTACTGATAATCACTCGGGTATCTTCCTCCATTTGGATGAAATTGTTGGAGCGAGCAATGGCGTCCTACAAGGATGTTGTCGGGTTGCGATATAGGTCGTCACGGAACTTCGAGTGGACATAGAGGGTTTTTATCAGTGCGTCGACAGCTATGATGTCTGGGACATTGACCTTGGATACGACATCTTTAAATTTTTCCATGAAGTCGCGGAGCGTTTGTCCATGCGACTGGGACAAATTTCAAAGATCGGAGGCTGTCGCGCTTTGGCTGGTGAACATGATATAGTGCTTGAGAAATGCCGTCGATAAGTCGCGGAAACTGTCGATAGAATTTTCTGGCAGCCGGAAGAACCACTTAAGTGCCGGTCCTTCTAGGCTTTCAACGAATAGTTGGCAGGATCCAGCGTCCTTTTTGGCGTCGAAAAAGTTAGCTTGGTCTAGGGCTATGTTGAACGAACTCACATGCTCGACGGGATCTGAGTCACCGCGGAAGGCTGGTAGACGGATTTTCTCTGTCGGTCGGAGCCGTACGTCGCTGATTCGCCCCGAGAAGGGTGTTCGGAGCGTTTCGGCGAGGACTCTATCGATTTGTGGTGCAGAGCTTGTGACGCGGTGGATCTTGGTATGGATATACTGGAGCGGCATCTTGAGCTCCGCGATTTATCAGACTGTTTGTAGATCTGGCCCGCCTCAGTTTCGTACAGCTTCGTCACTCGTGGACTGAACGGTTTGTTCGGCTACGGGCGTTTCCGGTTGAACCGCGTTGTCAGTGTCAAAGAGCTGTCACCGACAGTCGGAGGGTTTCTCGTAGAAGCGCTCAGGTGAGAAAGAGCAGCGGCGATCTCAACGAGTTGAGCGTTCGTGGTTTCCTGGACCTCTTCCTGCTAGAGAAAGCGGGCCATGATGGTCTCCATGAAGTCAGACATAGTGGGCATTCGGACTGCGGGAGTTGGTTCTGGTTCTTCGCCAAAGGTAGAGTCTTTGTTAGTCATGCAGATCTGGTAATGTTGCTTCGGTTTCCCCACAGTGTGCGCCAACTGTTTAAACCGAGTTTGGTCGGATTCCAATGAGAGAGACCAAACTCGTCGGTGGGTCAGTCAAAGACGTTTTATTAGATAGTAAGACGTTTATCAGTACAAAAAAGAAGGAAATATGCGGTGAGAAAAGTGACCGGTCTCGGAGAGCTAGCCGGGGAATACAAGTCGGCAGAATACAAAAGAGAAGTAAAAACCCTAATTCTAGCCTCCAAGTGTGAGTGTAAGTGTATCGATCCCCCTCTCATCTTGTTCCTTCCTTCTTTTATACAATCGATCGGACCCTTGGTGCCCTAGGTCATTCCGAATGTTGGGCCTTACCTGTCGGGTTGGATGTACGTGCCGATGAATTGTGTCGCCAAGCCGGATAAAATAGTCGTCTTGGTGTTATTCAAGTGAATCATGGCTTATGTCGCCTAAAAGCAGTCTCGAGCCGAGCCCTATACTTTTAGTCTCAAGCCGAGCCAACTTTTCCATACTCGATTGGCCAGGCCAGCCATCTTGTCGGCCTTGTGAGGGATGAAATCCACCTCATGCAGTAAGCCCCCCCCCCCCTGAACAGTCCCTCCACATCGTCGAAAAGAGTACGTTGCGATAAATTAAGACTCGATATGTCCATTATCATGTCTCGATGAAGGAGACTGAAATCGTAAAGATTTTCCTCGTTATCTTATGTGCTTTTGACATGACTCGAGGCGGTGGAAACCACCATACTTTTTTCCTTCCGAGATAACTTCTTCAGGTGGCATTATCAGCAAAATGGACAAAATAGACTACGACAGAACTACTAGAGAGAGGAATAGAGAGAAAAGAAAGAAACTACCTGAGCATGGAGAGAAGAATGAGAATAATGAGCGGAGGCGTCCTATTTATAGGAAAGGGAGGCTCGCGTTTCTTCGAGGCGCCATCATTAGGTCTAAAAGGGCCTAAGTGGCCCTCAAAACCTTCAAAGTTGCCCACTTTCTCTCGCGACGATTCGACTCCCTAGCCTAAATGGGCTTCGAAACCTATCCTTTGCCCACTTCCCCTCGTGAGGATTCCTCTTCTCGACTCAGCAGGCGCAAACCGAATGACTTATTTTAAGCTCGACCAATTCAACTTGAAGAAACTTCAGTCACCCCATCCTCTCGCAGCGATAAAACGCCATTCAGAGGCATCAAAACCAGCGAGCAACCTTCCTCTCGCAGCGATAAAACTCCATTCACATGCATGAAAACCAGCGCGTAACCGTCCTCTCGCAGCGATAAAACGTCATTCACAGGCATCAAAACTAGCGAGCAACGGTCCTCTCGTAGCGATAAAACGCCATTCACAGACATCAAAGCCAAGCGACAAGACCGTCCTCGCGCGCCAAACCACCCACTTCTAAACCTGACCCACAAATTCACTTGGATTGGCTACGCCGTTCACAAGCGAACTGGGGGCGGGGCGGGGGGCTTACTGTAGGAGGTGGATTTCATCCTTCACAAGGCCCACAAGATGGCTGTCCTGGCCCATCAAGTTTGGGAAAGTCGACTTGGCTTGCGAATAAAAGTATAGGGCTCGGCTCCAGACTACTTTTAGCCGACAGAAGCCATGATTCGGTCGACTAACGCCAAGACGACTAAGCTATCCGGCTTGACGACACAATTCATCGGCCCGTACATCCAGCCTGACAGGTAAGGACCAACAGTCGGACCGACCTAGGGTACCAAGGGTCCGGGAGACTGTATAAAAGAAGGAAGGAACAAGAAGATAGGGGGATCGATACACTTACACTCACACTTGGCGGCTAGAATTAGGGTTTTTACTTCTCTTTTGTATTCTGCCGACTTGTATTCCCCGACTAGCTCTCCGGGCCCCGGTCACTTTTCTCACCGCATATTTCCTCTTGCTATCTAATAAAACATCTTCGACTGAGCCACCGATGAGTATCGTCTTTCTCATTGGAATCCGACCAAACTCGGTTCAAACACTTTTTTCCTTTTTGTTTTTGTTCTTTGCCGCTTTGTCCTTCTCCCTCTTGCTTCTTTTATGTTTCTATGTGTGCTCGTCATCACCGCACTCTAGATTTGGCGGTAATATGTCTTCGGGTAGCGGCAAGGCTAGGTGATGGGGAGGATTAATGGTTTCTTTGGTCGGGTGCAGCGGCGGTAACTCAGATCTTGTGTCAGATTTAGTATAATGAAGTGGGTCTTTGTTCCTTCCCTCATCTCCTCCTTCTAAACGGGGATGGACCGGCTTACATGGTTTTGTTTTTTCAGCTGGCTACGGAGGAGGTAGTCTGTCTCTCTTATGCTTGTTTTCAGTTTTGGCGGTGTGTTCTTTTAGATCTTTCAGTCTGGTCTCCCAGAGGATTCATTTGACAAGCGGGTTGATCTGTTTCGGTTCTCCGTCATGGGTGCGTGAGGGGCTGAGAGTCTTCTTACCTGTAACCCACTGCTCTTCTTCTCAGTGGTAGCATCTGATGAACCAGCTAGTTTCACGCCCTTGGTCTAGGACTTGCTCATGTCCGCTTTTAACTCAAAGTGGTGCTAGTCATTTATGCAGGTTCAGTGGTGTGTGGCATATTTTGTTGGTTATTGTTACCGAATAATAGCAATAGCTTTTTATTTTCCGTTCTGCTTCTACATTAGTTTTGTTGTATGGTTTCTTGAAGGCTACAATTTGGATTTGTATTCCTCGGTTCATCTCTGGTTAAACCCAATCATTAAGAGACAGGCCTAGGAGGCTGCACCGTCATAAAATCCTAGGAGGCTGCGCCGTCAATCAACGGCCATGAGTCAGCGTCGATCTATGGTAAATGATAAAAAAAATTACGACTTCTGGTTTTCAGGAGAGCTTCTACAAAGCTCCAAAATGATCCAAAAGCTTCAAGTTCGTCCAATAAGTACATAGACCTGTAAAGACTCTAAAACAACTCCAAATGCATATAAAAGACTCTAAACACACACACAACACACATATATATATATCATGGATAAAAATAGGTAAAATCCATGACATATCAACTCCCCCAGACTTATCTGTTTGCTTTTCCTCAAGCGAAACAAGGGTAAACCTGTGGAAGAAGTTTGAAAAACAGGGACTCACAAAATCTCTAGCTTATCATTATCACATTTACTATGTTGCAACCACATCAAACAAGTGTCAATCTTAGAGAAACTTTATATATCTTATCATAGTATAGCAATCAAATCTATTCTACCAAGAACTTAGCAAATACTAGCTTGACTCATCCCTCTACTAACCTTATTTCTTTCATAAAATAAAAGTGCAAGCTTTACCTTGGGAGTATCGATTAGAGGACACATAGACTATTTCCCCTGCAAGTATTTAAACACACATCAAGTCTTCTCTGATCTATCTTTCCCTCTTTCTTTCTTCTCTGAATCTCTTTATATTATTATTATTATTATTATTATTATTATTATTATTACTATTATTATATTAGTCCAATAAATCAATGATGCTAACACAATTCATCTTTTTTGACAAAATGAAGCGAATAATGGGGTCACATGTAATTTACCTACCTTTCGTTTCCACAATGTATGACCATTCCTTTCTGAATTAGAATAATGGGCTCACAGGAAATTTTCCTACCCCTCTCCATCTTTCAGGAAATCATCTCAATCTTTTATTTTTATAGATGTCAAAGAGAGAGAGAGAGAGAGAGAGAGAGAGAGAGAGAGAGAGAGAGAGAGAGAGAGAGAGAGAGAGAGAGAGAGAGAGAGAGAGAGAAGGGAATTAGAAGCACACAATCTTTTACCTTCTATACTTATATGAGAAATCCGATCCAATGTATATCAAAACTCAAAGCAAGCAAATAAGTCAAATTAGGTTGGTGGTTAGCTTCGGTTCCTTCAAACTTTCTAAGCTAGTGTGATATAGTGGCAGGATGATCCACTTTGTTATCTCTAGTACTCTCTGAAATCAACAAATATAGAATGGTATTATAAAATGGTTAGATAATAAGTACAAATATAAATCTAATCATAATCCCCTTCTTGACTCAATAAATGTTTTTATAAAACCATGTAAAATTAAGAAAATTTCAAAATAGGACTCAGTGATAGCAACTACCTCCCCCGGACTTAAGCAACATTGTCCTCAGTGTTAGGTAGTCTATGTTTTGGCAAGATAAATAAATAAATAAACAAAAGAAAATTTGCAAGTATGTGAGAATATCGTACCTCTCTGTCGAGACCGTCGATCGACGCTAGTCTGTAGCCGTCGATCGATGCTGGTTCGACAGAACAATTCTTCTCTCAGTTTCAACGTGTTAGGTGGTATAATTCATCAAAATATTACCAGTCATCTTACTTAACACTGTTAGACACTCAGCACAAGTTAGTAACGAGGTAAATAATGTCTCAAGTCATAGCAAAATAAAGTAAAATAATTTCGTACATAAATTTTGATAAACTGAGAAATAAAATGTAAGTAGCTAAAATATAGAAAGATAAGGACTAGTCCTCATTTGCGTCATCCTATGGGTCATGTGCAGGTTCTGCTGCGGGTGCTGGTGACCTGGCTCTGACACTCCCTCTGTTCATGCAGCGGCATCTCGACACTCTAGCTCAGATGGCCTTAATAGCAACTAGTATAGTGCGTTGGAAGTCACCGCGGTCATGTATGGGGAGATCCGGGATGTTCAAAAACTCAGGGAGTGGTGCACCTTGGGATGCTTGAGCGGCTTGAGAATCTCTCGGTGCAGCTCGCCTGCGTGGGCGGGTGCTAGGGTTACGCAGGAGGATCGGGTTTGGATGGAACTCGAGTCTGTAGAGGTCATCGTCAAAATTCCTAACCGTCCGCTGAGGCAGCTCTAGTAGACGTGGTCCGTCGGTATCCATAAAAATCCAGAAACGACCCTCCTTGAGCCACTGTGTGATCGTCAAATGTGCTCCATCTATGAAGTTCATGTGGGTGTAAACCATGGTCTGATCCAACCTTGTGTTCAGAGGCCTGAAGATAGGTGTAAGAAAACTCCCTACCATATCCTTCTTGGTTCCCGTTCCCTGAAATGGCTTCTTCTTTACCCTGACCAAATGTTCAGCAAACACAGCTCCTAAGTTGATCCAATGATCCTCCGCCGGTCCATGTAGATCTCCCAAGTTAACCATCTCGCTCACTGAATAATACAACAATGTAAGCTCCTGCAGTCTCCTTTTGTTTGGTTCCATCTTGTGCACAACAGTGTTGTACAGAACATTGACAGTCTCCTTTTGTTTGGTTCCATCGTGCACAGCAGCGTCGGGTGGCGAATGACGGTCTTGGTGGCTGTGCCTGATTCAAAATGTCCAGTGGCCTGCAAACTCCAAAAGCTGACTATCCAGGAAATGCAGGGACGGTGCAATGCAGGTTGTCGGCGTACTCGAACCCATATATCTCACAGAGGGTCGGGATAAGGATCATGTATCCGATCCCTCGGATAAAGAATGTCAATGTTCCCTCACTTTCCCTTTTGACACTCACGTGGGTGTAATGAACCTGAACGGCCATGAATTGCCTAACCAGATCCGGGTAGATATCGTAGGACCTGGTAGCCATCGTGCCCAAGCCCAACTCGCTGATCATATCCTTAAGATCAGCATCGAGACCCAGCCTCCTAACAATGTCCCAGTTGATGAAACTCATAGGTTCAATGATGAGATCCTACCAGGCATTGTAATATTGAGTTTTGTAGTCGTCCCACGCATCAGATATCTGCATGTGGGTACACTCCCTACTTATTGCGGTGGCTCGAGGGTTGGGGCATTCCTCAAGTTGTCGATAATATCCCCTTCGTTCTCCAACGGCCAAGGGTCTCGGAAAAAGAAAGGTATTGGCAGTGGTGATCTGGAGATTCCATCCTGGTCATACCGTCTCTTTGTTCTTCGTTCATCCATCTGCATCATTAATAAACGAAGAATTAGCATGTATAATTGAACAGCAACGAGCGTCGATCGATGGATTACAAATGTCATCGATCAATGAAATGCTAGACATATCGATCGATGATACGCAATCGACATCATTCGATGCTCGTTCGCGAAACCTGCAAAACAAAATCCGTGTGAATCAAACTCGAAACACATCAATAATCATAATTAGATCCCGATAATCCTTATTCTACCATCCCATCACCCTAATTCTTTTTTACAAAATCCTTTTTTCTATCCTAGACAGATTTCTTTCATAAACCCTGAAACAATATCCGAAAATAAGAGCTTTCAAGAGCATACCTTCTAGTTTGACTGAACAAATGTAATGGATGGATAGAAATGGAGAAATCGAAGGGGTTAGAGTTTGAAATCGCCGAAATCGGTTGAGGGACCAGAAAGAAACCGGTGATCGTGTTTTAAGGTCTTTTCTCAGATATGTGAAGTGTTGAGTTATAAGGGAGCGAGTATCGACACATGCCGTCGATCGACGCAAAGGGTGTGTCGTCGATCCATGCCTTTTGTAAAATTTTCACCTTTTAAACTAAAAAACTTTATTAATAATTCCTACACACTAATTTTTAAAGCTATAGAATAAAAATAAATTATTAAATTATATATATATATATATATATATATATATATATATATATATATATATATTGGAGTGGGTTTAAGGTCATTCAGTGCTTGTTTAGGGTCATTAGGCCATCTTTAACCCGGGTCTCTTAAGATGGGATTCTTAACTCTTTTTGACCCTTTTTTGCATTTTTCCTGATAAGAGACGTCTCTTATGTCTCTTATTTAAGAGACGATTCTTAAGTTTTTTAGTTAAAATTAAGAAACGTCTCTTAAGAAAAATAAGAACTCCATGCTAAGAGACATGCATTAAAGATTCCCTTAGCTTGACATAACGTTAGATCAGTCGGGCGTTGGTATACCCAAAAGCAGGGTCTAAGAGCGCAGGATTTCCGCTTTTGCCCAATAGTGCTTCACTCTTTGTCCGTTTACTGTGAACTCTATGTTTTTCGAGTTTATGAGTACAGTGGCTCCAAATGTTGTGACTTCTTTGATAGTGAAGGGTCCTGACCAACGAGAACGTAATTTCCCAAGAAATAACGTTTAACGGGAGTTGTACAAAAGTACCTGGTCATTAGGTTCGAAATGCCTTGATATGATTTTTTTATCATGATAAGCTTTTGTTCATTCCTTGTACAATTTTAATTTCTCATAAGTGTGATATCTAATCTCGTCCAACTCGTTAAGTTGTATTAGCCTCTTTTCTTCAGCTGGTTTCGCATCAAAATTTATCATCTTTGTCGTCCAAGATGCTTTGTGTTCTAGTTATATCGGGAGATGACAAGCTTTCCATAAATTAAATGAAACGGGGTAGTTCTGAGTGGTGTTTTAAACACAGTCCGGTAAGCCTTAAGCGCATCATCCAACCTTGTAGACCAATCCTTACGGGTTGATCCTACAGTTTTTTCTAAGATTTCTTTTATCTGGCGCTTAGAAACTTCTCCTTGTCCGCTGGTTTGAGGATGGTAAGGTATAGCAACTCGGTGGTGGAATCCGTGTTTCTTGAGAATTTTTTAAATACTTTGTTCATAAAGTGGGTACCTCCGTCACTTATATCTATTCGTGGGACTTCGAATCTAGGAAAGATGATATTTTGAAAAGCTTAACGACTACAGCAGCATCATGTTCGGAGTTGCTCTAGCTTCAACCCATTTCGATATATAGTCTACAGCAACTAAAATGTATTTATTTCCGTTAGTAGAAGGAAAAAGACCCATAAAGTTTATACCCCAGCAATCAAACACTTCTACTTCAAGTATGAAGTTTTGATCCATTTCATGTCTTTTGTTGATTTTTCCCTCTTCTTTGGCAAGTGTCAGAATGCGCTAAACATAGTCGGTCACTAAAATCCTGCCTGGAGACTCTTTGATACTGTATTGAAACTAGCAAAATGCCCAGCATAATCTTATCAATGACAGTGAGATAGAATGTCTAGGACTTCAATTTCTGCAACACATCGTCTGTATATGCCATCTGAACAGTGTTTATAGAGGTAAGGTTCGTCTCAGTAATATCTTCGGATCTCTCTTAGGAATTTCTTTTTGTGATATGCTTCAAAGACTTCTGGTTCTATGTCAGCCGCAAGATAGTTCATTATCTCAGCAAACCATGGTATATCATTGATATTTGCTTTCAGCGCGCACACACCCGACTTAAAATTTGATCTCCGGGAGAAGCTTGGTTGAATCGTGAGGGTGTACAAGCAACCTTGAATGTAATTTTGATTATAACCTCACTGGTTTCCGTGTCTATGTTTGCCTTGTCAATGGCATCGATCGAGGTTTAATAAGGAACATTGATCGATGCTTCTTCTGACGTTAGATGTACATTTCCAATAAATGTTGAGTCTGCTTGGTAGACATTTTCGGTGGGCAGAAAATCGTTGATAGGAACTTCATCATCTACTCTGATTCTCGAAAGGTGATTTGCAACTCCGTTTTTCACTCCATTCAAATCCTTGACTTCTATGTCAAATTTTTTTAAGAGTAGAAACCATCTTAAAAGTCGCGGTTTAGCATCTTTCTTTTGCATTAAGTATTTCAAAACAGCTTGATCGGTGCGGACAACTACTTTCGAACCAACTAGATAGGAACATAATTTTTTAATAGCAAACACCACAGCCAATAATTTTTTTTCCGTCATTTTGTAATTCCTTTGTGCATCGTCGTGAGTTCTACTAGCATAGTAGATGGCGTGTAGTTTTTGTTCTTTTTCTGCCTAGATACTGCGCCTACTCTGAAATCACTGGCGTCGTACATTATTTGAAAAGCAAATCCCAGTCTGGTGCTTGTACAATTGCCGCAGTAACGAGGGCTGATTTGAATTCCTTGAAAGCTTTTAGAAATTCAGGTGTGAAATCGAATTTGACTTCTTTGAATAGGAGGGTTGTAAGGGGTCTAGTGATTTTGCTGAAATCTTTAATGAATCTCCTATAGAATCTGGCGTTTCCTTAAAAAACTTTGAAAGTCTTTTACGTTTGTAGGTCGTGATAGACCTGTCATCACATTGATTTTGGCTCTATCCACCTCTATACCAGTTGCTGAAACTTTGTGTCCTAAAACAATTTCGTTGTTGACCATGAAATGTCATTTTTCTCAGTTAAGAACTAGGTTTTTCTCCTCGCATCTTGCTAACACTTTGCAGAGGTTTTTAAGGCATGTTTTGAAATTTGGCTCGTACACGAAGAAATCGTCCACGAAAACTTCCATGAAATCTTCAATCATGTATGTACAAATAGATATCATGCATCTCTGGAAGGTAGCAGGAGCATTACAAAGGCCAAAAGCATCCTGCAATATGCAAATGTTCCCATCGAGGAAACAATAGTATTGATGGCTTGTGAGCCTTTCTAGCATTTGATCTATAAAAGGTAAGGGGAAATGATCTTATCTGGTGGCGGCATTCAGTTTCTTGTAATCGATACACATCATGTGTCTAGTTACAGTTCTCATTAGGATTAATTCAAGCTTGTCATTTATCACCACCATGATTCCTCCTTCTTTGGAACTACATGCACTTGACTAACCCAGTAGCTATCTGAAATTGGGTAATTTCCCTTTTTACTGCTTCTTTTAAGTTAGAATTTAGTCTTCTCTGGTGTTCGATAAATGATTTCAATTTGTCATCCAGGTGTATCCTATGCATACATAAGTCTTGAGGGAGTATCCAATAGCCTTGCGGTATTTCCTCAGCTTACTCAACTATAGGGTGAGTTCCTTGTCACTCAATTTGGCTTTGACAATAACTGGATAAGAATTATCTTATAGGAAAGCATATTTAAGTCCAGCTGGAAGTTGTATAAACTCGAGTTTTGGGGCTTTTTGTGAAGTCCAGTCATCTGATGCGGAATGGTGTCGATCGATGGTCGCCTCTAGGTATCAATCAGTGGTTGACAAACTATTGTTATCATTAATGTCTGCATTCATTACTTCTTTGCTTACGTTTTTTAATATCGCACATTCATGTGATCAGTCATCCAATGCGAAAACGTCTCCTTCGGGGCATGTAAGAGCTATGCATGAGGGGTCATCAAAACACATCTCCATAAACGATTATTTGGCTATTTCAGAGAGGCGATCTTCATGGTAGGCATGACCATCGATCAAAGGTTTCTTGATTATTTCTCCATGTCAAAAACCACTGGTAGGTTTCTTATGTTTAGACATATGCGTTCTCCTCTGACATCAATGATTGCTTCGGCTGTGGCCAGGAATGGTCGACCTAGTATAAGGGGGTCTTTGGATATATGTTTGTATTTTAACACGATAAAATCTGTACGTATATGACACTCGTTTATTCGTATAGGCACATCTTCAAGGATACCTTCTAGATTCCTAGTGGATCTATCATCTAAAACGGGGGTTATCCTGGTGGGTTTGAAATTAATGAACCCGAGGGCAATTGCTACAGAATAAGGCATTAGATTTACACTAAAACCTAACTCAATGAGAGATCCCTAGAATCTTTCATTGTGGATATTTCAATCTAGAACAAAACTGCCAGGGTCCGGGAGTTTAATTGGAGTTTCTCCTCGGTTAACATAAATTACTTCCTCATAAACAATCATGACGTTGTGCTCCATTGTTTGAAAACCTAGCTACATCGCATCTTTGACATACTTTTTTATTTTCGGCGAAATCTTCATGGCATCGCTAAGTGGCATTTTGATGATTACCTTATCGAATTCTTTCTTGCATATGGCTCTGTCTAATTCTCGCTTGGCTTTCATTTTATTTGGGGAAAAGGGGTTATAGCATGGTAGACTCTAGTTTTCACTGGTTTGGTAGATTTTGACAATTTAATATCGGGAGTGATGGATCATCGATCGACATTACATTTAGAATATTGATTGATGTTTTTATCAGCTCGCAATTCGGTCTCACCATTGCTTAAGTTGACTTTCAACATCTAATCCTTCAGTGTGGTCAGATTCTTCTGCTTATGGAAGAACATCATATTCAGTCTCAAGTGATATTGGTTGCGGGTCTTCTTCCCGTCTTCCGTGACTTCAATGAATTCATCCATTGTAATGTCTTCCTTTGTTCTTTGATTAAGTTTGGTTTGGCGGCTAGGGTTAGTATCAGTCCTTCCAGGTAGAAATCCTTCTTCTCTCCTTATAGATGCAGCGTTGTGCGTGACTTGGATGTCAATCCTCTTGATTTTTTCACTCAGGGATTCGAATTTCTCCATTAATTCTCGTCAACATCAGCAGCTACCTTAGGACTTCCTGTAAAAACTTGATTAATTTTTGACTTCATACTCTTTTCTCGCATATTTACAATTAAATTGTAGTTGCTAGTGGAGCTACTACTATTAAGTATGAATGGCCGGTCCTCGAAGCTCATCACATCAGTGACTTCTTGTTTGGGATAGATTTCTCCATTTTCGACATATGTATGAGGTCGATCTTGTCTACCTAGAAGAGCAGCTACTGATGCTAAAGCTGTTCTAACTCAATTAAGTGTCTCTCCTCCTCGGATGCTGTTTGTTCAATTCCTTCAGTGTTGAATCTCTCGAATTTTTTCCTTAAAGCTATATTTTCGATTAACCTTTTGGCATCTTTGGGGTTTCTAGTACTGAAATTTCCTTTGCCGTGTCGAGCTTCGTTTGATAATTTAGTTTCAACCGTCTATAGAAAGTGTTGATTAGTTGGGTTTCTGAGAAGCCATGATGTGGACATTCTTGATGGTACTCTTTAAACCTTTCCCAATAGTTTTAGAAAGGTTCGTGAATTCCTTGAGTGAACGTGGATATTTTCTTCTTGCTTCCCAATGGACTTTCATCGATCGCTGCATTTGTCATGGTGTCGATCGGCACTTGTCTTCCAGAGTCTGATTCTCTTCCAATGGTACATGTGTCATCAGGAAAAGGAAAAGAATTTAACTAGCAACAGAAAAATTAAAGTCTAGACTATATTCTACACCAAAAAAAAATTGATACGTGCTCAAATTACCCTAGAGCTACTGATTACTCTCTCAAATAAGAGGTTTATCTGTAGTACTTAGGGATCAAATCCACAGATACTCTAAGATTACACAATAGATTTATTGTTTTTTTTTAATAAAGCTAGACAAATATTAATAAGCATTAAAGTGATTAAAAGATTGGTTTGTAGGTTTTATCAAAAGGGAAATGAATTAGACTTAAGGGAATTCTTAGGTAGGATAAAGATGTAACTATGTAATTTAACAGGGGTTTATTTAAGTATAGCTCTGAACTCAAACTCAGGATAAACGATTCTTAATCCTTACGGGAGGGTCGATCGATGGTCACGATGTATCGTCGATGCTACTTCCAACAGATTCATACAAGGTTTGATAAGTTCTATAACCTATTAGATCAACTCTTGTATGCATCTAGTAGTTTAGATGATCTAAATTTCGGTTCAGGTAATTGACTAAGCTCTCACTTGAGCCAATCAATCCTAAGATCTAGGTTTAAGGTTACCAGGCTTAATCCTAGCATTAAGAACATTTTAGATGAAAAACTAGTTAAATATCCCTAATAGCAATACAAAATCACCAATTCATAGACTACCTTTGAAGAACCCTAAATCTAATAGTTGAGTTACTTAGACATGATTAACATGAACATAATTAAAATCTGAATAAATTGCATATAAGAAATAGAGTAAAGAAACATGGAGTTCAAGATATTCTCTATGAACGATAAGAAGATCTCTCTCTCCAATCCTAGCTCTCTCTCTATGGAGTAATAATGGTGTTTTTGTTATAAAAGAGGTGTATAAAGACTTAGGGTTACAAAACTAAAAAAACCCTATAAATAATGTAAAATTCGGCCAGAGACTTGTCTTGTAAATATTGGAACTTTTGGATAACATTTGTAATTTCTTCAAATCATCATGAGTTGGCGTCGATCGATGTTAAATGATGAAAGAGAAGTTTCTGATTTCTCGTTTTCAGGAGAGCTACTTCAAAGCTCCAAAATGATCCAAAAGCTTCAAGTTCGTCCAATAAGTACCTAGACTTGTAAATACTTTAAAACAACTCCACATGCATATAAAAGACTCTAACAACATATATATATATATATGGATAAAAACATGTAAAATCCATGACATATGAGAGGCCAATTCATGCACAAAGTCAATCTTCCCAATCTTCATATTCCATCTCTCTACATGGTTTGATCATGATTTGGTGTTGCCCCCCCCCCCCCCCCCCTATTATCCGTCCGTTATTTTTGCTATCTTGTTGTGAATGTGAAGACTCGAAACACTAAAACTCTCTCTCAAAAAAAAAAAAAAAAAAAAAACACTTAATCTATATCTTCTCTAGGTGGCTGGCTGTTTGCTCTTCTGATCGGTTGTCCCCATTTTCCTTGTTTTTATTCTTTGCCACTCTTCTCCTTCCCTCTCCTTCCTTATTTTTATGTTGTTATGTGTGCTCCTCGCCACCTCGTTTTAGATTTGGCGATAATCTGTCTTTGGGTAGCGGCAAGGCTGGATGGTGAGGTAGATTTGTGGTTTCTTTTGGTCGGGCGCAGCTGCGGTATCTCAGCTCTTGTGTCAGATTTAGTTTACTGAAGTGGGTCTTTGTTCCTTTCCACTTCTCCTTCTTCTCGACGGGGATGGACCGGCTTACATGGTCTCTACCGCTTTTGGTTGTTCAGCTGGCTATGGAGGAGTAGTCTGTCTCTCTTATGCTTGTTTTCAGTTTTGGTGGTGTGTTCTTTTAGATCCTTCATTCTCGTCTCCTAGAAGATTATTTGACAAGCGGGTTGATCTGTTTTCATTCTCTGTTCTGGGTGCGTGGCTGAGAGTCGTCTTACTTGTAAACCAATGCTCTTCTTCTCAGTGGCGGCATGTGATGAACCAACTAGTTTCATGGCTTTGATCTACGACTCGCTCATGTTCGCTTTTAACTCAAAGTAGTGCTAGTCATTTATGCCTTCTTCAGTGCAGTTTAGTGGTGTGTGGCATATTTTGTTGGGTATTCTTACGAATAATAGAAATAGCTTTTTCATTTTCCACTCTGATTTTACATTGGTTTTGATGTATGGTTCCTTGAAGGCTACAACTTGGATTTGTGTTCATCGGTTCGTATCTGGTTAAACCCAATTGTTAAGAGATGGCCTTGGGAAAGCTGATCTCAACCAGGCTTTTCCTCTTGTTATCACTGCGAAATTCTCTCAGTGACTATGGTTTGCTCTAATTATTATGTATCCTTTTGGTATAGTTGCATCACTTGTAGTTTAGTATTTTGCTTCGCTTGGTTAGTGCTTCTTTTTAGCTTTTATTTACCGTACTCCGGTACTCGTTTTCTACGTGCTTCTGTAAAAAATGGAAAATTAGAAATGAATTTTAACATTTTTAATAAATAAAGACTCAAAAAAAAATAAGAAAAAAATGTAAAAAAAAAATTGCGACAAAGCAAAATCAAAGACACGAGTAGCAGCGAGCACAACAAGGGGAAAGCCTTCTCCTCGCTTGTTGACCAGATCTCCCGCTGGTTGACCAGATCTCCCGCTGGTTAACCAATTCGCTCGCTCAAGAAACGAATATTTTATGAGCATTTCTCACAAAACCTATAAAAACGCTTCCTGCAAAGATGATAACCAAAAAAATTTGTAAGAACTCGATGAGTTACATGAAATAACTTTCAGTAAAGATCAAAATCAAAATGAAACTTATTATCCTATAATTTGCAGAAACATCACTACTTTTACGTTTCTTGATAAAGCTTCGTTTCACAGTCTTCAGAAAATTGACAGCCCACTATTTTCGTATAACTATAACATTTTATATGAAAGAGTCTACGGGGAAAAAAGATCGGTATTATAAAAAATGACTTCCAAATACAAAACAGGAATGAGGAGAACATTGTCATCGCTCGTTCACTTCGCAAGCTTATAAGTAATCTGCGAGCAACAAGCTCTCTTTAATTCTAAGTAAAGCCCCTCTCATAAAACTTACAAGAAACTTTATTTGTATAATCATACCAAGTTATACAAAGAAGTTTTCGAAAATAAACAGAGTGGTATTCATGACTGAAACAAAGTTATACAAAAACAATTTTCATACCACAAAAGAAAGAATTATACGAAATACTCATCGTACGATTGAAACCTGAAGTGCAATATCATTTTGCACTACATCGGCCACCTCAAGGCCAAAAACGTCGGCATATTTAACCTGTCACTCTCAAAACAATCTCTTTGGCCTTCAGCCAATTATGTCTCCCTTTAAAGACTGGAACAGAAGTCAGCACACTTTTAAGGACAATTCTAAACTAGCATGACCTTAATGGTAACATGAAATTGGCATGGTTTAATCTTCGACACAGCCTTTACACCAAACCAAAACACTTGAGCAACCAACGCTCCATCTAATCACTCAATGATAATCTACGACTTGTCTAGTGATGCCAAGTGATAACTACATAGACAAATTTTGTATAATCGGAAAAAGAGAAATGATATGATAAAGTCTTCATAACAAAACTCAGTTCTAACAACCAAACGGTATAAAAATATTTGAACTTCGCGTCAATCGACCAAGCTCTACATACTTCACAAATAATTTCAGATCCGCAACGTTGGAAGCAGAACACTGCAATGGAGATTCTAAAAATTCCAGACTCTTAAGCCATAGGAAAAAGAAAAATACCAAACGGGCCACATCTTCCATAGTGTTTGGTAATAAATTGGACCATAACTGGAAACAAGATACTAGAGAAGTACTCGAAATCATGACAGAAGAAGGCATGGGGATATACGTAGGATTACCGGAACAAATTTGTGATTCTAATATGAAAGTCTTGTCCATTGTACATGATCAACTAAATGGCCTTTTAACTCGGGGTTGACAAGATTACTTTCAAAGGTAGACAAAAAGTCAAAATAAAATATGTGGCATAAGAAATTCTGACATAAGTTGTGTTGTGTTTCTTGCTACCACAAGGCATTGTGGAGAAATTAAAAAGTGCAATCTCAAATTTCTTGTGTAGTTTGAGACAAAAAATCAGGCTTCCACTGGATTGCATGAGATAATTTTTTTTGTCCCACCTGATCAAGGTGGGATTGGTTTTCTAGACATGCATAATTTAACGTGGTGTTACTTGCAAAATAACTAAGGAGAATAATACAGTTCCCAAATTGTTTACTTGCAAAGAGGATTTTATGACAACCAATCTTTCCCTTTTGAAGGACCATGAGGTTTACTCGCCTTCTTATGGCTGGCACATTATTATGGTAGAAAGGAAATTCTTGAAGTCAGGCCTACGAAAAAAAATATGGGAAGGACTCAACATTAGTGTGCAGAACGAACCAGAGATTACGGACGCATATGCCTACCCACTTAAGGCTTCCAACCGAGTGACTTACATACCTCCACATATTCTTCTCTTATGAGATCACTTCCACTCTGAGGAATTACCTATTATACATGTTCCATGTATGGTTACACATGGAACCCGAAAAACCATAGTTTACTCGATTAAATTTGGGTATGATTTGTTACGAATGACCAAACTACAGAGAATTCAGACTCATATCATTGAACCAAGTATCAATGGCTTACATAGCCATATGTGGAGAAGTCTGGGATCCGAGAAAGATTAAACACTTTTTCTGGCAAACACTCACATGATGTATGCCGATGACGGAACGATTAGCCTTTAAGCATTTGTATACTGACAAAAGTTGTCATCGAAATTTATTTCATCTTGTTTTGAATGTCCCACTGCCGTTGCAGGTTTGGACTTTATCGCACTATTCCCTTTCAGATTTCTTCTCAAGTACCTTTATTTATCAAAACATAGATTTCTTGTTTTGGAGGAAAAAACATGGCCTATTCAAAACCACGTATTAATATATTTCCTTGGATCGTTCGGTACATTTGGAAGGCGGGAAATGATGAAGTAATATCTGAAAAGGATGTTTCCCTCAGTTTCCATCTTCCAAATATACTCTCCTAAAACAGAATGTTGGAGGAAATGGAACCGCAAAGAAGATGAAGAGAACATAGATGTTCCATCAATTCTCGTCAACACCCCCTCTCGTGGACCCCAAACCTGACATGCTAAATTAGGCCTGAGAAAAATAACCAGAACCAAAGAACCAAACTGGAACCAAACCGAAATACCTGAATCCGAAACCGAACTACAACCCTCAAATATTCAAATGGTTTCTATATTTCTATATCCAAATAACCAAACCGAAACCGAACCGAGAACCAAACTGGTACCCGAATATATAAAATTTTAATTATATATACATATAACATACCTAAATATGTATTTATAATTTAAAACTATTAAAAGTATCTGAAAATAGTTTAACAAACTAAATTATTATAAAGTATTCGGAACTACCCAAAAATATTCGAAACTATCTTAGCTATTTTTATCTTATATATCCAAAGTAATGTGAAATATCCAAAATTTTTATCTAAATTATCTCAACTATTCAATATTTAACCCAAACTACCTGAACTAACTGAACCGGAACCGGAACCAAAAGAAAACTGATTTTTTTCCGGATATTTATTGGTTCTTAGTTTTACTATCCAAACTGAACCGAAACTCAAAAGTATCCAAACCAAAACGAACCAAAAAAAAATCAAGTAGTAAATGGATCCGCTAACCCCCTACCTAAACTACCCGATACCAAAATACCCAAACTGAACCAAACTGATACCCGAAATGCCCATGCCTATGCTAAATTATGCATTATGGACCAATTGTGGTTTCATCTAAGGACTAGGGTGGAGCCATATGGATCAAATTGAAGTTGAATGTTTTGGATTCTAAGGTTGGAATAGAAGTCTCTCGGCTCTTCATGTTAAGATAGAGGGTTTACTTTGGAACATATCATGCTTACAAAGTGTAACAACCCGCCCGTGGGACCCAGATTGGCTTTGCAGAGCACTGACCCTAACCCTTCACTTGTGAGCCCTCACTGACTCCCCAAGTAGGTTATTGGTGCTCTTTTCGTTCTTAGAACCCAAGACCTCAACCTTTAACAACCCTCCCACATGAAAAATTGTCACCAATTGAACCGGCCGGCCGGGATGTCATAAATCTCCCTCACTTAACTGGGATTTTTCCCTGAATTTCAAACAGAGCCAGGAAAAACTCAACCATTAAGTAAGAGATCATGAACTTGTTCCAGTTATATTAGTTTGAGTTGGGACTGACCCTCTAGGTTAGGACTAGATAGTCTTTCCTTGGCTCTGATACCATTTGTGACACCTCGACCCATCATATCTTAAATGGTCAGCGATATCATGAAACTTGTCTCCAGCCACAAGCCCGAAACAATGTGTCTTTAAGATCCCAGGACATCTTTGACAAAAACCCACCAATATGAGCCGAAACTTAAATGGAAAAGAAGGAGGAGGGTGAGCATTTCGACAAAATCTCAGTGAGGGAAATTCTAGGAGCCCTGAAATCATCACCCAACATTCACCATACAAAATCTAGTAACGAGGATAAAATTCGACGCTGCCAACATGAGACCACACCACCTCACTCGGTTCCCGCGTTCCTCATGTTGTCGCGTGAGAACTCCATATCATGTTGTCTCCACGACCTCACGCTATCTCCACGCCTTCACACAATTAAGTTACCGACACTGGTTCACGCTTGATCCGCCACCATGTTCATACGTTCACGTTGTCTCCACGACATCAAGCTAGTACGTTCGTACTTCACACACAGGCACGCTGCATGCCCGCTCCAGCGATGAATTATGCCAATTCACGCGATTACCACATGAGCCAACAAGAAACGATGTAACGCCCGAGACATACATATCCCCACCACATTACAACAGCACACATAGGCCTTAAGCCTTTCTCTAACTCATATACACCTCCCGCATATACATAACCCACATATACCATAACCCCAATCAATACAATCATTAAATACAATCCTCAAACATCATTAAGCCATGTTTTAACAACCTACCAATTGATCTAGGTGTTCACACATTACAATGCAATATATATATATATGGATACATAATATGTAGTTCATTTATCAAACAAGTACGCATATTCTTATAGATAACACGTAGGTTTGAATGATTTAGATAGATACTTGTACTATGCAGCAATAATAAAAGATGGAAGGAAGAGATCACATCAGTCCTCACCTTGGCCTTAGATCTGCGGATGAAGTAGCAGATCTGAAGCTTACGGCTTTCCACGAACCAGATCTACAAAGAAACGGGTAGGTGCTACCACCAAAGACCTCGGATGAAAGATCTAAGAGAAAGAATAAAAAGGAGAAGAAGAAAATGACAATTAGGGTTCCTTACCTCACTAGTGACCATGTCTAGAAAGAAGACAAGACATATCTAGAAAACGTGAGAGATCGATTCATTAGGGATCTCTCACGGCTTGGATCCGGCATGCGATTAACGGCGACCAGCGAGGAGAGAGAGACGCTAGTGAAAAGGAGGAGAGAGGGTCGTCCAAGAGAGACGAGAGAGAAGAGAAAAGGAGGACCTTGACGGCTCGGGTTTTCAGATATCTCTAGAACTTTGCAGGGCTTTGCTGTAGTTTCTAAATGGGAGAGAAGATAAGGGAAAGACATATATTTATAAGAAAGGAAGAAACCCTACGGTTTATTATGCATGCCTGAATTAAAAGAAGGGGGAAGATGAGCTTTAGTCCAATTTACCAAAAAAAGAAGCCCAAATACCAGCGGGTCGGGATGTGACACAAAGTATGCATATTTATGATACGTATCGAGACAGATTGCTCAGATTTGGTAGACATGATTGCTAACCCAATCGATTGCCCGGTCTTTATCTCAAAAACTAGTCTTATTTTGTTTTCTATAAGACGTTTTTGCGGGTTACAAAATTCCCTAAATCCCAGGTCTCGGAATGTGTGTGGAGACTATCATACAAAGGAGGCTAGTAGCTATGGAATCCTCTTTTCTCATGTATTCAGATCGAGTCAGAGCGAGCGGTTCTTAAAGAAAAACTTAATCTCACTTTGAGTAGTTTTGGAATCAAAACAAGATATTGAAATGTTCTCACTAATAATGTGGTTGTTGACAAAAAAAAATGGTTAGGTATACTGTAATTTTTATTAAGCCATACCGCAATGTGATAATTGAATGAGTGTTGAAATAATAGGTAGAAAAAAAAATAAAGTAAAATGTTTAAATAAAAATAGTGTTTTAAACGTATTAACAATTGTACATATTCTTAAAGGTAAAATAACTTAACATAAAAAGTAAAAAAATGTGATTAGTGTTGTTTATTGATATAAAAAAAATTAAAAACCTCTATGCAACTGATAGTATTTCAGTATATTTGATAGTTATCAAAAATCATTTACAACATCAAAGATTTTGGTACGTCATTATAAAAAAAAACAAAAAACAAAATATGTCTTAACCAATGAGAAGGGAACTCGTGTGGTCCACGCGAGTCTTCCGTTGAAATGCACTAAGACTTTGACTGTACTATGTCGTTTTGGAATATATTCGTGAATATTTAATGTGCATGGCAAAGTTAGCATATAAGAAGAAAGAATACAGCAAGAAAATTACAGAAGAGTTCAAACGTTATTCAATCTCTTAGAATTTCCTTGTTTAATTTAATATCTTTCTGAAATTAAAAATCTCTCTTAATTACCTTAATCACTCTTTTCTCAATTAATACCTTAAATCTTCTCTCTCTGTCTATATATATATATAGACTTACATTCGTATTAAATCTCCACAAACCCAGAGAAAAAGGTCTCTTTCTCCTTCCTTATTTCTCTCTAATATAATTTCTCTTCTTCTTTTTTTTTCCTCTTCATCTTAGTCATTGAATCATCTCGCGTCAACTCGAACGGCGAACTTGCGATGACAGAGGAGAATCCGGCGGCGATGTATCGACGAGGTGCGCCTCAGTTGCAACTTTCTCAGTTCCAACCGGACACTCATGATAGGGCTCTCGACGAACAGCTGTTTCGATTCCTGAGTGTTGATGTCCAAACCCTAGAATCCTCTTTCGCTATGCTCTCCCTTGGTCAGCAGAATCCGTTACTTAACAATCGTCGGACCAATCGGTCGTCGTCGTCACTGCAAAATCAAGGGATCAATGGCGGCGGAGGGGGTTGGCTTCTTCCTCCTCAGCGTGAAGTAGATTTGCAACCGATGATGAATCACTACTTGCAGAGAACATCGTCCCTGAACGATGATGGATCTTATGGGCAGAGTAGTGTGACGCTTAACAATGGTGTTTCGCAAGACCTGTCAAGAGCTCGCAACAATGGGTTTGGTTCCTGGAGGAGCAACGCAGGTTTCGTGAACCCGTCGTCTCTGTCTCTAGGGAACGAGAGAATGGGGCCCATTGCTTTGCTTGCTACGGATCCAGACTCAAGCCTTTTGTTGCAGAAGAAGATCGATGCTGGTTCCAAGGAGACCATTGATGTGATCTTCAACGGTCTTATCTCTAGCATCCCTGAGTTGATGGTAGACCGTTTTGCTGCTCAAGTCCTTCAGAAGCTTATGCACAAGTGTAGCTCTCAACAGGTCACTGAGATTATCGATGAGATCACTCTATACCAGTCAGGGTTTATTAAAATGTGCATTGATCCTGTCGGGTACACACACGTCTGATCATCATCTTTTGATTTTTGTAATGTAGTTTCGGTTTAAGGATAAAGACAGATCGATGATGCTTGTAACCGGTGTTGTTTATTTAGTAACTTTCTTTGTTTTTGTTTTTGTCATTATCAGAACCCGTTTGATACAGTCACTGTTGAGGTGTCTTCGTTCGGAAGAACAAATTCTGCGAGTAGTCCGAGCTGTAAGCATTGGGGTACTTGCATTAACTAGGAGCAACGGTGCTAAACATGTGATTATGCAATGCTTCCACCAGTTTCCTCCCTCGCTGAATCGGGTAAGCGTCTCATCCACAGTATTCTGCTTCTATTCTTGAATATGTTTGCTTCTTTTGTTAGTTATTGGAATATATCTCAAAATTAAGTTGGTTAGTAGAAAGTATCCTATGTGCTGAATCAGTTTTGATCTTTGTTTCTTAAAAAGGCAGTCTTTTTCATATACCATATATAGTTGAAGAAATCTACTGTAGCAGTTCAAAGTAAATGATGTTTCAAGTTGCATCTTTAGTTTTGCAGTGTCAGTTTTATTCAGTTATGATGAAAATATATTCTTGTCTCTGAATGGTATGTTCTGTAGCAGGTCTAAACTTGGTAATTTTGTTTCTTGTGATTCAAGTAAATTTAGTCTTGGAATATGACACTCTTTCTTCGATCCCACTTGTTTGTTCGTTACAGAATCTTATTGAAGTTTTAGCTCAGAACTGTTTCGAGTTAGCAATTGATCAATATGGCTGCTGTATGCTTCAGCAATGTCTTGGTACTGGTTGTGAGGTGCTAAAGATACGTTTGGTTCGTGAGATTATAGCTAATGCTTTGAGACTCTGCGTGAACAACTTCGGGTAAACATGAGATGAAATGACGATACATATCATCGTATTCTTATCTCATATATATCTCCATTGTTTATTCACAAACTACTATGTTTCTCTTTCAGAAACTACGTGGTGCAGTATGTACTGGAGCTGAATGATCCAAACGTAACAATTTCGCTCGTGCAACAGCTGCACAGGAACTACGCGAGCCTCTCCCGTAACAAATATGGAAGTCATGTTGTGCAGAAGTTATTGAAAATACAGTATATCGACCGTAGCAAAATCGTAGGTGACTTGCTCACCGATATTGATACACTTCTTGTAGACCCTTTTGGAAACTATGTCATTCAAACTGCTTGGTTTGTATGTGAGGTAATGAATATCAAGGCCGTACACTGTCTAATGTTTAAAGATTATGCGGGATATAATGAGAATGGTGTTTGGTGTTTGCAGGACGGATTACGCTTCAATTTGATGAGGCATATAGAGCGTAATAAACCATTGATGAGGTGCAACAAGTTTGGGAAGAAAGTTCTGGATAAACTCAATCTCTAGAGCCAAAAGTATAAAGAAAGAAGAATGTATGTGCTATATAAGTGTTTTGTTGTGTCAATGTTGACTTTTCTAGGTGAGAATTTTGTTTTCTGAAACTTGTGTTTTTGTTACATAACCAGACAATATTGTACTCACCAGTATGTTTTGTTTTGTCTTGTCTTGAGACATTTGTGTTTGTTCTTTTGCTATTCCATATATATGTAAAAGACTCGAGACTATCTGATTCTTGTCGCATCTGATTGTTGTCTTTCTCTTCTATTTTCTTTTCCCCATCATTGCATGCCTCGTTTATGGTTTGTTATCTTTGTTTTAATACGTACGTATTTGTATGCATTTGCTGTGTTTAAACCGTTTCAAAATAATATATATTACTAAGGATGTTTTTGATAACAAACCTAATTATAAAAGTGGGGTTTGTTCTATTTAAAAACTGACGTATATATTTGGTCAATTCCTTAACTCTTTATACATATACACACTTTCTTTTTTATTGAAAATTTAATGGTTTCAAGGGCAACCAATTGTCCAAAGTGTTATAATTAGATAATTTAACTGAGAAAAGCTATTTATATAACTTAGTGAACCGGAATAACTAAGTTAAAAATTCGGTTTGGTTTCTTCTGTCTGTGGGAGTTAGTAAACCGGATTAATTAAATAATTACCTTAAATCTTTCGGTTCGGTTTTGTAAGTGCCTTTACACATTTCTTTTTCGTCTCTCGCTGCAAAAGAAAAAAAACATCACTAGGTAATCTTACCATCTCTCTTTACTCTTTAGTTGTGTTGTTCTTATTTTTTTTTTGCTGCTGCAATGTGAGATCCTACATCTCCGTTATTGGTTCGGGGCTACCTTGTATTGTGTCAAATTGGCTTAATTGAAGTCGGGTTCGTTCCAAAAGGTTCGAGCGTTTAGTTGATACGAAATGCTGCTAATATGAACTAGTAAGGATCAGTAGACCGGAATTAGGTCTGGTATTGATTTGCTTCTCATGAGATTACATAAAGAAAAAAGATTCTTGCTTTTAACTATGATTAGAAGAAGTCTTTGTCTAGCGTTGTCTTTTAGAGTAAACCTTAGCAATGAAAAGTCCAGATTTCTAGTTAGTTTAGAGAGGAAAATCTTGGATTATATATAGAGCAAATTGAATTGTGTTTGGGGGTATTTTGAGCAAAATATTGTTCTATTTAAGCTATTATCTTGCTTGGTTAATCTGAATGTTTATATAGGTTTTCCTTTTTTCAAGAGATGGCGCTTAGAGGAGTATGGCAGCTCAAGAAACTGGTAGTGAGCTACTGTAATTGGGGAGGTAGCAGTAGAGGCATAAGGTACCATTTCTGACCTTATTATCATTCGTCCCTTTTGTCTATTGTATTGACTTTAGATTCTCAACTATTTATACGAATCAGTAGATTTAACATTGTTGTTTGTTAGCAGTTCATTTTGATCTAACTTACTTGGTGGATTATTGTTATGCAGAGCCTTTATGGAATCAGAACTGTCTGCGCTGATAGAGAAAAACCCGCAGCTTGAAGTGGTTACCGAGCTTTCACGGGGTCAACATCCGTATTTGAAAGGCGAATACAGTATGAAAGCCTTTCTCCTTTTTACTTCTTTATCATTTACAGACAATTATGGCTCTTGAGGATTGACTATTTTACATGCGGTTTCATAGGGAACAGAAATGAAAGGGTGGTGTGTGTGAAGAACATGGATACTGAACAAGTGATTCTGAATGCAACAAGACTGAGGAACTCGCTGGGAAGGAAAGTTGTGAAACTGAGGACTAGACATGTGACCAAATACCCTAGTGTTCAAGGCACTTGGACCACCGCAGTCAAGTTCTAAATATTTTGTGGAGGTTCTTCATTCTTGTATCTGTTGAGTTGATTCGAATTGAATTTGTTGCAAGAGTTAGGAAGTTGTTTGTACCGTGACTTTGGACAAAGATTTAGGCTTCAAATTGCTTGCAGTTTAATGCAATGTTTGAATTTTGTGTTGTCCGTTTGATAATGAGTCTATAATAGAAATTCAGAAGGGCTTATGATTGAATTCATGTTTTGCTGATCAATTTCATACGACGTGGGAATTATAAGTAAGTATTTACCAATACAGAGACATGTGAGAGAACTCCAAACTTTTCATTACATCCATCTTCCACATACATTTTAACATGTAAGAAGACAAGGAAAGTTGATGGTATAAAAACTTAGAATGGTTTCTCTCTTCTTAACCTAGTCTTTTCTGCTCCTCCTCCTCTCCCTTTCGGGTGGTCCCTGTTTCTTACCACCACCGGTAGGCATAGGCATTTCGGGTATCGGTTCAGTTAGGGTATTTTAGGTATAAGGTACTAAGGTAGTCCGGATAGGAAGCTAGAGGATCCATTTACTACTTGACCTATTTTTGGTTCGGTTTGGTTTGGGTACGGTTCGGTTCAGAAAGTAAAACTAAGAACCCAAAAAATATCCAGGAAAAATTTGGTTCTCATTTGATTCCGATTCCGGTGCGGTTACTTTGAGTAGTTTGGATTAAATATCATATATTTTGGGTAAAATATCAAATAATTAAAATAATTCCGACAAAAATCTTGAATATTTCAGATTATTTTGGATATCTAAGATAAAATATATGGATACTTTCACATAGTTTCGGGTATTCGGATACTTTATAATTATTTAGTTTTCTTCAACTATTTTTAAATATTTTTAATTTTTAAATTATATATATATATATATATATTTAATTATATTATATGTATATGTAATTAATATTTTATATATTTGGGTACCCGTTCGATTCTCGGTTCGGTTATTTTATATATAAAAATATAAAAACCATTCAGGTATTTGAGGGTTTGGTCCAGTTCGGGTTTGAGTATTTGGGTTCGGTGACAGAGCGGTGTAGCTGTCGGGGGCAATGTAGGTGCTTTCGCTGACGTCGCCTCAGTTCTTTCTTCAACTCTAGTTTGCTGTGCTGATCGTTTGTTCTCCAAAGTTGTTTATGCTCGATTGTTTCAACTAATTTCATGTTTGGGCTCGTTCATGAGTCTATTTCCCGAGTCAGGTGTCCTTCACCTTGGTGTGGACTTCATATTGACATTTAATGTTTGTGAATTTCGTCTATTGGTTCTATTTCAGTTTGGAGAATCAAATTTTGATGGTCCTTAATTAGCAACAGTGAGTCGTCTTGAGGTTCCTCGGTTATTATTGGTTTCTTTTCGGTGAAAATGGTTGATCTTGAGGCTTTTGAATGGCCTCACTTCGTTATGCCGTGTTGTGTGGTGGTCAGATTTTTCTGTTCCTTGAATTGGTTATCAAGCTTCTCAGGTGGTTCTTCCTTGTTGGTTGCTTTGGCTTCGTGTCGGCTGGCTGTCCCTTTGTAATCCTCTGGTGAATCGTGGATGCTTAACTCTTCCTTTCTCTTATTGTCTTCTAGAACTTCGCTTATGTCCGAAAGTGAGCTTTCAACTTGGTTTTTCTCTTAAGTACTCATATTTGGGTTTTAGTCTCCTAATGTTGGAATTTAGTTTCTCGGGATATCTTTGTTTTCCTTTAGCTTATGTGTGTTACTATGTATTCCATCTTTGAATCAATATAATCAGATGGGAAAAAAGAACTTATAACTAGAAAATTTGAGAAGAATACTTTCAAATCAAATGCTCTAGTGCTTTTAACTAGAAAAGAAATTATGGAGCACCAGCAATCATATGACACGTTGGGATTTATTCTTTCCAATAGAGACATAACATCTTAGGTTTATCGTAACCCCAATGGCCTGAGAGTGGCCAACTAGTGATCATGTTATACATCCGATCAACATATTCACGAGTAAAAGCAGGATAGTTGTGAACCAATCCTCTATCATCAACGCTAATGCTATCGAGCAGGCTGGTCATCGAAAAATTGATTATCCCAATATATTTTCCTCTTTTCTTTTGATCTTCAACAGATTCGTGACTGGAGGATGACGTGAGAGTTAGTATTTTGGTTGGGTTGACTTGGAATTCTGATTTCTTTTGTCGTCGAGTTTTTCCTCGAGTTGGCTTTGTATTATTGATTGAGATTGAGCCATAACGAGATGTAAAGGCTTCATCGGATGATAGAAAGCCAGGTAGTGGAGATCTTGTCTTTTGAGTTTGATAGCCAGAGAGGAATCCAGGAGAGTAGGATCCTTGATACATCGGCATCCCGGATGATACACTGGCATAAGGATTGAAGTATGCATCTGCTTGTCGCTGATTGTGAATCATCATATTTTCTAGTCTTCTTTGGAGATATATTAATTGATTTTTAAGACTCGTCGTCTCCGTTTCTTTATCGCGGAATTGAGTCGTATCCACCATCATGTGTTGTGCCATGGCCATCCTTTCTTGGTGGAGGTTGTTAAGTCGACCATGTATCACCGTTATTGAACTCTCAAGATTGTGTAACCTTTTGTTGTAACCTTCTGCCAATTGATCAACTTTGTAATTAGCAATTGATAATAATTGATTATGAGCGAAGGAATTCTATGTTTGCCAGTTGAGGAATTTTTCTACTTGGCTCAGCTGGTCTAGATTAGAAGTATTGATAGCTTTTCGGAGGATTTTTTTGGTTATAAGCAATGTTGTTCCTGATGAAATATTCTTGTGGAGGGAAATCATCTGGATTTATCATCATGACTTGTTGATCTTGCTCGTTCTTGCGTTCAGAATATTGGACTATGAAGTCGTATTTTCCTTCGCTAAGTGGACCAATTGAAGTGTCTCCTTTGAGATATCTTTTGTAGAGTGGGTCCTTTTTTCGCTGTCGTATGTGAATATCTTCATCGGATTTGTAGTCTGCTTCGAGGCAAGCTTTACAGGAGCATACATCAAAGTACGGATTTCCATCTTCGTCCATAAAAGGATAGACTGCTATTCCATTTGGATCAAACGACAATGGTTTGGGAACTTGTTGTCTTGTCTGACCATACAAGTCTCATTCATCAATTTGTTTTGAAGATAGAATGAAATGACGAGGAACTTGGTTTGTCGAATTTGATCTCGGTCGTTCCATTGCTTCGAGAACGAAAAAAGACTTCTGATGATTGAATATGTGACTGAATAGCTTGATGAAGCTTCTCATAACTTGTTACCCATGATTTTGGTAGTCGCTGCAGTAACTCTTCACGAGATATTTGTCAAAGAATTTGTATAGAGTTGGGTGCTTGAGACGCGGATGAGACTTCGAGATATAATGCTTCATCGGATGAGGGCAACACAAGATCGAGAGCATGATCTTGAATTCGGTAGACGATCTGGTGATGTAGAGTAGCTACTACACTTTTTTCTTTCATAGGTGATCTGATTAGTTGAAGCAGAACTTCGAACGTCTTTAAGAGATTCGAGTCTTGTAACGAAACATTAAAGTTTGGAAACGGTGTTATCAATATTGTTCATGCGTTTAATGTCGTCTAAACCGTTCCGATGTAAGCTTGTTGATATGAATTTAATCGAGAGTCAATTAAAGCTATTCGGGCTATGATCGGACGACATTTTCTCACATGTAAGGTCAAACCAATTCTTACTACACCAAATTGAAGGTGAGTATAACCATGTTGCTGCCATAGTCTGGGTAGATTTTCCGGGATGTTCAGAGAGATGAACTGTTCTTCTTTTGTGGCTGGAACTTAGCAAGAAGAGAACTTGCTAAACTAGACATACTCCATGACCTTCTGACTAGAGGATTGTTTTATGAGTTCACAAATGCCTTTAAATAAGAAGGCGCTAGATTTTTTTGCAAAGTATTCGTATGGATTCACCAGAGGAAGGGTAGTTCCGGGTAATTGATCGCCCGAAATATACTCGATTTCATATAGGGAATTGATATTAGAAGAGGAATCACGACTTTTTACTTTTAGGAAGAATGGAAATTGTAAATTGAGAATCGATGGATGAAGGATATGAAGTAGACATTTTTGAGAAAGTTGTTTTCCAAAACTCTTAAAATAAACAATCATAAACAATGATTCCATTAATCATTACGCAAGTCTAAGGCTCTGATACCATTTTATTACACAAACAGTAAATGACGTGGATTCCACATGATAAACATTTACACCAAAACGTTAAGCTTCGGTGCGTGCATTATTAAGATATATGTCTTTCATGTTTATAACATTAACCTATTTTTTTAATTTATATTAGCATTTTCTTTTCTTTTTTTCTGAACATCATACTAGTATTTCTAACAACTTAATTTTTGATAATGTATCTATGTATATTTTTGGGCAAATCTCTCAACTATACATTTTTGAAGTTTTGTCACAAAATAGATCTTAAGAAAAAAAATAACCAAAATAGATTTTTTTTTTTTTGAATCTTTTTTTGTTATTTTTTTTTAATTTTAAACCTCACCTCCACAATTTCACCCCGTAACTTTAAACTCTAATTTTAAATTAGTTAACCCAACTGATATAAATGTATATTTATATTTTTTAATAAAGTGTATTTTAATCATTTTTCTTATTGAATGTTTTTTTGGGGACAAAAACTTTTGAAAGTATCTATTTTAGTTTTGTATTTTTTGTAAGTCAAACGCGCTTTATCCGATCATAAAAGACCGTAAGGGCATCATTATCCCTAAAACCTCTAATGGGGTTCTTAATTTTTTTTTTATTTTTATTTTTTTGCTGATTAAAAAAAAAAATTAAAAAACGAACCAATCACGGGCAGCCACGTGTCAGTGGAGCCCGCAAACAGTGTAAGAAACTCTTCAAAACCGGTTCTTATTTAGTAGTTTTTAGAAGCGGTTCTTATACTATTCATGGGCCCCACATGTCAGTGGGGCCCGCGAACAGTGCAAGAACCCCTCCTAAGAACCCCGGATAATCATGCTCTGAGAGTTGTGACTTTGGAGCCGCTGACTTCACCAAACTTGTTAAACTGCTACGTGACATTAGATTATTCGCTGTTCGTTAGAAGCACTAATAACAAAAATAATATACTAAAATCATGAAACCACCGTGACCGGTGACCATTTCATATTCTCCTCCTCTCTGAGCTCTCTCTCTTCTCAACTTTCACTGTTCCTTCGACGACGAGAAGGATCTACGACGGAGTCACGGTGGAGTTTACTCCGCCTATCTCCTCCATCGCCACCGGCGTTCTTCAATCAAATCCAGTGACCCATGGATCGAGCTTCCCTCATCATCCTCTTCACCGTCTCTCTAATCTCCGATCTGACCGCGGCTAATCTAAATACTGACGATCTCGATTTAGCAGCAGAATCACGGATGATTTTTCCGCTTAGATACTCATCCCTTCCGCCACGAGTCGAGGATTTTCGCCGCCGTCGTCTCCATCAATCTCAGCTCCCTAACGCTCACATGAAGCTCTACGATGACCTCCTCGCCAACGGGTTTTACTTTCATTCTTTGATCTTTCCATTTTTAGTATCAATGAAGTTTCTATGATGATCTATACAGTGCTGATCTTTTTTTTGCTCAATCTTGTTCAGCTACTACACGACCAGGTTATTGATAGGAACACCACCACAAGAGTTCGCTTTGATTGTAGATACTGGAAGTACTGTCACTTACGTGCCTTGCTCCACCTGTAAACACTGTGGGAAGCATCAGGTCAATTAGGTTACTTTGATCTTTCCATTGAACTTTGTTTGCTGAAGATGATTCACCAAGAAGTAACTTTTGATATAGTAGCATCTTGAGATGATAATGTAGATTTCACTATAATAAGAGTATTGAGTTGTCTTTATTGGTCTCTTAGGATCCGAAGTTCCAACCTGAGTTATCGAGCACCTATGAAGCTGTGAAATGCAATCCTGATTGTAATTGTGATGACGATGGGAAACTTTGTATCTATGAGAGACGTTACGCTGAGATGAGTTCTAGTAGTGGGGTTCTAAGTGAGGATCTGATATCTTTCGGCAACCAGAGTCAGCTTTCCCCGCAACGCGCTGTTTTTGGATGTGAGAACTCAGAGACAGGGGACCTTTTCAGCCAACGTGCTGATGGTATAATGGGGTTAGGTCGTGGTAAACTCAGTATTGTTGATCAGCTTGTTGACAAGGGTGTTATCGAGGACTCTTTTTCCTTGTGTTATGGTGGAATGGAAGTTGGGGGTGGTGCTATGGTGCTTGGTAAAATATCTCCTCCAGCAGGAATGGTGTTTGCTCGTTCTGATCCGTTCCGCAGGTAGAGTAACTTCATTTAATTTGGAGTTAGTTCGGTATCTGTAACTTTAGAGTAGATCTCGAGCTTCTCACACATCACTGTAGTTTCGGGTGTTTGCAGTCCATACTACAACATTGACCTTAAACAAATGCATGTTGCTGGAAAGTCTCTAAAGCTAAACCCAAAGGTCTTTAACGGAAAGCATGGAACCGTCTTGGATAGTGGAACAACGTATGCTTATTTTCCAAAGGAAGCCTTTAATGCAATAAAGGATGCGGTAAGATACCTTCTGTCGTGTAAAAGTTTGCTCATTTTTCTTCAAGAGTCTTAATTCCTCTCTTAAGTATCGCAATCCGTCAGAACTTAAAAAATGATATTCTTGCCAGTGCGTTGGTAGCTATGTGTACGGTGCTGCTCATGACCATCAAGGGATGATAATTTGGCAAATAAATGCACTTTTATAAGCTTAGAATACAAACTGTAGGAAATAAATGTTGATGGCCCATATTTGCAGGTCATTAAGGAAATCCCATCTCTCAAACGAATCCATGGTCCAGACCCAAACTATGATGATATTTGTTTCTCTGGCGCTGGAAGGTTTGTTTAAAGCTTCAAATATTACGAAACTTCAAATTTTTAACGTCTAAGGATACTAAAATATCTAATGCCGGCTCAGGGATGTGGCTGAGATACACAATTTTTTCCCCGAGATCGCTATGGAGTTTGGCAATCATCAGAAACTGATCCTTTCTCCCGAGAACTACTTATTCAGGGTAAAGTAAAATGGCGTCATCTTATTTCTTTAAGCTGCTTGTTTGATAATCTGAGCAAGCATTAACTGTGTTTCAAAAAAAAAAAGAGCAAGCTTTACAGTTTCTGTCTTAGAAAGCTATTACAACAGTTTCCATTTGTGTTTGTCTTCTTACAGCACACTAAAGTTAGAGGCGCTTACTGCCTTGGAATATTTCCTGATAGAGACTCAACAACACTCCTTGGAGGTATAGTGTATGCAGACTCACTTTACGTATCTTGCATGCATTTCCCATTATCTATGAAGCCATGTATCATGTATGATTAGTTTCAAGATAGATCATTTGTTATTCACTCTTCGATTTCAAATCAACATCAGTTTCTGTTTTTTATTTTTTTGCTTCCATGAGATGAGTAGAATGTTTATACATTTTGCATTTTTTGATCAGGAATTGTTGTTCGCAATACGCTTGTCACTTATGACCGTGAAAATGACAAGCTAGGGTTTTTGAAAACCAACTGTTCTGATCTATGGAGGAGGCTGGCGTCACCAACAGATTCTCCTGCACCTACTTCACCAGTTACCCAAAATAAAAGTTCTCAGATCTCTCCAAGCCCCGCTTCAAGCGAGTCTCCTACAGTGGATCTTCCAGGTGGTTTGTTTTGATTTTCAGGGATTTATCTTAAACCACTCTTGTTATCATCTCTCTTGTTCCTTTGACTTTTCTTATTATTTCAAACTCATAAGGGAAGAACTCGATTTCTAGAGTTATAAAATTACTCTAACGATCAGCAACTCATTTCTTATAAATTGGTTGTTATTATCAAGAGCCTTGTCAACGTCATCATTAGATTAGCACTGCCATTGGATACATGAGTCTTTTATATTTTGGTGTTGACCTATTATTGGCTATTTCTTACGATGTGAAGGTGTTTTTCGGATTGGAGTTATCACATTCGAAGTGTCAATCACTGTGAATAATTCTTCAATGAAGCCCAACTTCTCAGAGATCGCAGATTTCATTGCCCATGAGTTAGAGATTCAAAGTTCACAGGCAAGCTAAGACATGCACTTTCCGCTAGTTATGTTAACAAGTGCTTTTTGTTATGATCAGATCATCTCAATGGCTCTTCTTATTGCTAGGTTCGCTTGCTGAGTATCTCGAACAGCGGAAACGAGTATCGCCTGAAATGGGGAGTCTATCCCCCACAATCTTCTGAGTACATTTCCAATAATACAGCACTGGTACTTGTCCTTTTCCTTACAAATGCAATGGCTTGTGATCATTACTTGTTTAGGCCTCTTCATTAGCAGATGCAAAAGATTTGAGGTCTACTTGTTTACGTGATTGCAGAACATAATGTCGCTTTTGAAGGAAAACCGACTGCGCCTACCTGGTCAATTTGGAAGCTACAAGTTGTTAGAGTGGAAGGCTGAGCAAAAGCGGAAACAGTACGCTTCCTTGCCCTCATATCTTCCATTTAACTTAAGGATGTCATCTATCATTGGTGGTTCACTAGATTTTATATATTTGCGGGCGCGATGTGGTTGCAGGAGCTGGTGGGAGAAGCATTTACTTGGCTTGGTGGGGGGAGTGATGATCTCGTTACTGGTTACTTCGGTTATGGTCAAAATATTATTGGTGTGGAGACGGAGACAACAGGAAGAAGCTAATTATGAGCCTGTAAGTGCTGCTGTTAAAGAACAAGAACTTCAGCCTCTCTCGTCCCCTGAAACATCTAATGCTTGAGCCTCCTCATTACTAAATAGTCTCTCTCTATCCATCTCTCTCTCTATATATATATGAACTAATAGAAAGAAAATTAAACCCCAGGATTGAAGAAACAAAGATTCGTCATATTAAAAGACACTTTGATTTCAACTAAATTGTTGTAGTTACCTTATATTCGATGTACATTGAAAGAAAGAAACAAAAAGAAGAGAGATAATGATTCGAATTCTCTCTTTTTATTGTGATTGAGAAGATGCGTTCTGTATATGCAAGTATTAGGACGCGATGGCATGTGGGACAAGAAGTCATATGTTAAACTAGGCATAGGGATGTACATTTGGGGTATTGGTTTAGGTATTTCAGGTATCAGATACGAGATTTACTACTGTAATGATTTATTTACTACTTGATCTATTTTTGATTCGGATTCGATTCGGGTACTTTTGGGTTTGTTTCGGTTCTGATAGTAAAACTATGAAACGAAATGTCCAGAAACAAATTGGTTTTTGTTTGGTTGTGTTTCAGGTTTGATTATTTTGGGTAATTCAGATAATTAGCAGGTTTTTGGGTAAAATTTTGAATTATTAAGATGACCTGGAGATAAATACCAGATAATTCAGACTATTTTGAATATAAAATACATATATTTTCAGTTAATTTGAGTAGTTCAAATACTTTTTAATAATTTGCTTTTTTCAAATACCTTTCGGATATTTTTAATAGACTTTTGAGTTATATATACTAGGGTTTTGTCTGTGCATGCAGATATAATCATCTTATAGTTATTTATTAATATATACATTAATAATTCAGAAATCATCATAAGTTATTGTTTATGCTTTCAAAAAATTTAAATCGAAAATCAAATTATTTATGTATAAGAAAGTTTTTGGTCATAATATACATAGTTATTATTTTGTTAAAAAGTTTAGAAACCCAGGTATTATAAATATTTTTATACATTACATTCATTAGTAATAAATAAGATTCTAACATCAATTGATATTATCTTTTTGATATATAAAATTCAGTTTATAGTACTTGATTAATATTTAATCATGCAATTTTAATTTTCTGTTTTTTAGTTTTTATTTTTATAACTGAAAGATATTAGTTTCAGAAAACAACATAGTATATATATGAATTATCTTTTTATTTTTAAAAACTCTTTTACAATTTTTTGTTATATTGATTATATAATTTAAATACATTTCTAGTGGCCAATTTTTATTATATTAATTTATAATCAATAATTCAATTTAAAATTTAAATATAATTATTCATCAAGAATATTAACAACGTTACCAACTCAACAAACATTAGAGTTTTGAACAACTCAAAATCATTTTAGATTTACTTATTATTACAAGCATTACTTATTCAAAAACTATTTAATTTGTGTTCTCAAAATTTTTAAGCTGAATATTAAATTATTTATATATGAAAAAGTTATTCATCAAATATATATACAGAGTTTTTCAAAACCAACTCAAAATTTTAAGTCACACCTAAAGCCAACTTTTTCTCAATACTATTACCCCATGAATTTTATATATCGTCTGTTTTTTAAATATATACAATTATCATTATTATTTAATTTCTTATAATTTCAAAAATATCAAAAAAAAAAAATACCCTAAACATTTGTCCTTATTACATCAATTCATTATCATCAATTTTCTCAACCACCATGAACTATCATTTTGAACTCTTAAATCTCAATAATTCAATTTTATCCATTTTTTTACTCATTCTAATCAAATAAATCTTCATTTCGTTTCATTTCCTCTATTTTTCATCTAAAAACTCTCGAAACTTTCATTTTCATAAGAAAAACTTCATATTTTCAAGATTCTTTAGTAGTGAATCATCGAAGGTGCTTCTTTTTGCTCATATTTGAAGTTTAGATGGTGGAAAAGGTTGGAAACGAGTTTTACACCGGAAAAAAATAACTATTTTCATGGGTTTCATCATTTTTCAGATCTTTGCCACGATAGTAGACTGTTTTGTATATCTACGCATATGGGTAGACTTACGATGCAATCTACTTGTCAGAACAAATGTTAGTTTTGCAATTAACCAAATTAATTTTTTTTTTGCAACACATACTTCCCAAGAAATCTATGTCTTTACCTTTGAAAACAAAAACAAAAAAAATAGGTAGACTTACTAAGAAGTCTACTTAAAAGAAGTTAGTTTTGCATTTGACCGAACTTTTGAATTTTCATAGTAAACTTCATCAGAAGTTTACATTCTGTAGACCGCTCGGGAAGTCTACAAAAGGTTAGTTTGCATTTGACAAAAACTTTGATTTCCATGAATATATTAGTTTTGTGTTTGACTAAAATGTTAAAAAAAAACTAACCAAAAATAAATTAAAGTGTAGACTTCATATGCAGTCTACTAATCTTAGAAAGCAAAAAGTATGTTGCATATGAAATCTAATATTTTATTTTGGTCAATTGCAAAACTAGTCCGTCGGATTTGAGAGTAGACTTCATACAAACTCTACACATTAGTAGAAATTAATTTCAATCTACTCGTTGAAATTCAAATTTTGGTCAATTGCAAAACTAACTTCTTTCAAAAAAAAATTAAAAATGTAGATTCATACGAAGTCTACTTTTGAAAGTCCAATCATGGGTGAATTCATGTCAATTTCAAAACTAACATTTTTGAGAGTGTAAACTGAAAATAAATTCTAGACGAATAAAATCACAACTTTTTTAAATACAAAAAGTAATCCGTAAATTTTACAGTTGCAAAACTAACCTAATAGTAGATCTATTTTGACAATTTATATACAACTGAAAAGCACTACTACTATTTTGTAGATTGGATATGAAGTCTACATATTAAAAGTGAATTGTGTATTATTCATTAAGTTTTTTTTCAAGATTTTATTGTTTGACAGTGTGTGTTAATTAATCATAATAGTTTTGAATGATTTTGAGAAGATAATTTGTTATAACTAGGAAGCTATCATTTTTTTTGTTTGACTATATTGTTAGCTAATAAATGTAGACGTTTTTGTAATTCAACTTGTGTAATTTATCAAACATGAAGTATTTGTGAGAAGATGGTCGATTATACCCGGAGAGAGGGTCTATCCGTGGACTGCACCTCTTCTTGGGGATTAGTCTGGGCCTCTCTATGGGCCTGGGATACCCCCAGGTTAATCAAAAAAAAAAAACATGTAAGCTTCGATTCTGAGACTTATATAAAACAATGCACATGCTTTACCCCAACTGATTATAACTTGTAAATAGACAAATTTTGGCCAAATTAATGACACTAGAGATGCACATAACAAATACACGACAGTGACAGTCTGTGAGGCATGCATTTAAATTAAAAGTAATAAATCTGTTTTAGACGTTTCCGAGGACTAGCGATGAATTATTTAAGGTCTAGATGATGTGTAGTCGATAATGAATTTTTGATTTATTTTGTATATTTTAAATTTATATATGATTTTTTTTTAATTACAAAAATATTTTAATAAATTATTAAAATTAGATATATAAATAAAAAGAAATTAAATAAATTTGTGGGACTATATGAACATTATTACTTAATTTATCAAATTTAGACTGATTTAACTAATTTAAAATGGTTTAAATAGGATTAGAATGTTTAAACAAAATCATATTGTATAAATTGGAGTTTATCAAAAATTAATTAGATTAAGACAGGTTTTCCGTTTAGGCAAGCGCGCATTGACCAAATTTCAGAACCATGCTTATATATTAGACGTAATCGACATTTGCTTCAGTGGCTTGGGCTTCTTCTCGTTTTATTCAGAGGCCTGCTTTCCACTTCAGTGGCTTGGGCTTCTTCTCGTTTCATTCCGTGGCCTGCTACCCACTATAAGCTCTTATCATCATACTACTTATTTCTAGAGAAATCATCCCCAATGTGCCCGAAGGTTACATAAAAATCTAAAATTTCCTACTTCTAAAATGAATTTTGTTTTAATTCATTTTTAATTATAAAAATAAATTACTTACGTTTTTACTCTACCCTAATATGTAAATGTGGGTAAACAATTGTATTTCTTATTATTTCTCTCTCTCTCTCTCTCTCTCTCTCTCTCTCTCTCTCTCTCTCTCTCTCTCTCTCTCTCTCTCTCTCTCTCTCTCTCTCTCTCTCTCTCTCTCTCTCTCTCTCTCTCTCTCCCTCTCTCTCTCTCTCTCTCTCTCTCTCTCTCTCTCTCTCTCTCTCTCTCTCTCTCTCTCTCTCTCTCTCTCTCTCTCTCTCTCTCTCTCTCTCTCTCTCTCTCTCTCTCTCTCTCTCTCTCTCTCTCTCTCTCTCTCTCTCTCTCTCTCTCTTCTTCGCTTCGTCTCTTCTTCTTCTTATTCTTCTCTCTCTCTTCTTCGCTTCTTCTCTCTCTAACGATAATTCCATTTAAAGTTACAGATCCAAAAACGTAGCAGATCTAAAAATGATATTGACAAAAATTTCTAGATTTTTCTTCAATTTAGGGTTCACCTTGTTTTTATTTGTCAATATTTTATATTTTCGTGTTTTTTTATTTTTATGTCAACTACAGATCTGAACAATTAAGTATTATAAATCTTAGATCTAGAACTAGGATTGTGTTTTTATTCCTCACGAATTATAGATCTGAAATTTTATATTTGGTATAACTTTGTATTTGGTGGAATGGATCCATGGATTTTGTATTTGATATAATTTTGTATTTGGTGAAATTGCAGATTCTAAATCTTCAATTTTTTTATATTTTTTAGATCTGAAATTCAGTAATTCTTGGTAGTACAACTCGGTATAATTAACTTAGTAAAACTAGTAGAATTTGGTATAAATAATATAGTAGAACTCGGTATAACCACCTTAGTAGAACTATTAGTACTCGGTAAAACTAGTAGAACTCGGTACAACTATCTCAATAAAACTAATAAAACTCGGTACAACTACCTCAATAAAATTTGGTACAACAACCTCACTAAAACTCGGTACAACTACCTTAGTAAAACTAGTAGAACTCGGTACAACTACCTCAGTAAAACTTGGTACAACTACTTTAGTAAAACTAGCTGGCCAATTATACGTGATAATTAAAATTTAAAATTTTAAATTTTTTGTAAAAGTTTGAAATTTTTGAAATTTCATTTTTTTAAAAAATATATAAAATTTTAATTCGAAAAAAACAAGGGAAAAATCAGGTTTCTATATTTTTATTAAATGATGAAGGGTATTAAGATTAGTGAAGGATGTAGTGGATTTTTTTTCTTCTATAAAGACATATGAGATGATGACTCTAATTTCTAAAGGGTATTTAATGATTTAAATCTCCAACTATTTTTAAATCGGAAGAAAAACTTCCAACTAAAATTTTATATTTTTAAACACTCAACTAAGATTATGTTAGTGTATTATGTCGTTTAATAAAAAAATAGCGAAAAATAGCTTACCTTCGTACGAACCCAGGTTCTTTTCATTCACAACAAATCATTTACCACTTAGACTAAATAAGAATAGTTGTTGTAATCTACATATTTAGGTATTTAATGTTTCTTGATCCATGATTTCAAATTAGAATGTAGCTACACTTATCAAATAATCAAACCCTACCATCACCCACGACTAGGAAAGGGCTGAAATCGATGGTCACCGGAGGGAGAAGCAGAGGACAAAAATCGACGAGGAAAGATTCGAGTAAGCTTCAGAACAAGGAGAGGAATTGGTTAATATAAAAAACGGCTTCAGGAGACTTGTTCATGTCGAAATTCTTCGGAGTTTCGCAAAAATTGATGGCACTTCGTCTGCTGTCATCGACCATCAGCCATTGACGGCGAACAAGAACCCTACCATCACATCAGACTCGACAAAAACGATTAAAATAAATAAAGGTGTCGATGACAAAAATGATTCTCAATTAGTCCAAGTGGGCAATGTCTTACTGTGTTTGCAAGGAACCCGGGTTTACATTGAGTTCCTTTTTTCTACTTTTTCTATTAAACAACATTGTTTACAAACTACGTGTTGTTTTAGGTAAAGTTCGTGTTGTTGTTGGGTAACTACATGTTGTTTTACCTTTTTCATGGAATTCACCATTTCAAATTAACTTTTACATCCACTTTAGACGGAACTGTTAACGGAGGGGTTAATACACTAACGGAATCTTAATTGAGTGTTTAAAAATATAAAATTTCAGTTAGGGTTTTACTTTCGATTTAAAAATAGTTGAATGTTTAAATTATTAAAAACCCATTTTTAAACGAGTAAACGTGGATGAATAAAAAGTTGTATGAAAAAATAGATAAATGATAAGAAATCACAAAGGGCAAACTTCTCAAATAGACCATTTTAAAGTTTTTGTCACAAAAATAGAACTTAAAAAGAAAAATGATCAAAATAGATTTTTTTATTTGAAAAAATTCAATATTTTTATTATTTTTTTAATTTTAAAACTCACCTCTAAAATCCCACCCGAAAACTTTAAACACTAAGTTTAGATTAATTAACCCAATGGGTATAAATGTTTATTTACACCCTTTAATAAAATTTATTTTAGTCATTTTTCTTTTTGAGTGTTATTTTAGGAACAAATTTTTAGGTATATTTTGTTCTTTATCTCAATCACAAATTAGCATCTTAATCTATCATTTGACCAACTATTTCAAGTATTGTAAATATTAATTTGTAAAATGAAAATGATGTGACATTTTTTCTTAAACAGTGTAAACAAACTTTTAAATACCTTTTTACCTTTCCATATAACTTCATTTTATGATTAATAAAAGCACCATACATTTTAAATCATAAACTCTACACTATTATTTAACAAAATAGACTAGATAAAAGAAGTTTTTATGGAATCTTTTTCGTGTAACAGTTACATAAAATCGTTTTAAAAATCAATATCCTAGTCATTTTAAATTTTTTGATACCCCACCAGAAATACCTAGTGTATTAAACAACCATCACGGTTACAAAAGAATAGATACAAAATAAGAAAGGAATAGAACAAAAAAAAAGGAATAGAACAAATAATCATTGTCCTTGATTCATCCCCCCTTATTCTCGTACATGTTGAGTTCTTTATTACCAATTTCAATGCATAGTAGACGGCACACATTTGTTGAAAAAATTACATTACGTATAATAAAATAAAGGAATTAACATTTCACTTCGTTCAATGCTTCGACCTAGTTACTTCTATTCGAACGTAAACGTTTGTTGTAAGAAACAATGTATGGGGTGGGGGAAGTCAAAAAGTCTAACATACTGTTCACCATTTTTTTCGGAGTAGTCAAATTAATTTGATCCATGAAAACTGTTGATGATTATAAGATCACATCAGAAGTTTCTTGCAAGCATTGCTGAAGCTACAAAACCTCAAACAAGCCAACTCTTCAAGAAACGTGGAGCAAGGCAATGGCTATTGGGATCGAAGCTCTATAGCTAAGCAAAAGTTATTTATCTCTTGAGTCTTTTCCCACAACATGCATGATCGAGATATATTCCTTAAGTATGTGTACATACTATGTACTATCAGTTACGTACAAACTCAATGGTACATTAGAACGTCAGAATATCCAATGGATGAACAGACTCTATGGTGAGATGTTGGTGTGTGCTAACCTTTTAAAATCCTTCACACCTACAATTTATAATTATGTCTAGTATAAAATATAGTATGTTGAATGGTGCAACCTAGTCTCCCAGACCTTATGTATCTTCTAATATGTATATGCATTGTTGGAGGTGGGTTTTCAAGTCTGTCAAAGAGACAATAAACCCACAAAGTTGGAAGGTCTATCCCAAGTTGAGAAGACAGTCCATGGCGAGTTGGCACTATCAAACAAAATAGAAAGGAGAACAGAGCACGGTCATAAAGACATATGATACTCTTCAGAGATCACATTGTCGTTATGATTCACTCCTAAGAACTTAAAAAAGAAGAACAAAGAAGAAGGAGAATGGGATCCTAATTCTCTCATATCAACTATATAGTCTCAACTCTTAATACATTTGTACTCCCTTGTTGATCGATATCATTTGGCTCTCCATAGTTGTATCAATTCTTATTAGCAGTAAAATACACATTTTCATATAAGAGAATTAGTACACACTCGATTCATCAGTTACTTATTCAGCACATTAACATAAACTCCAACCCCCATTTCTGAATTGGATTTGAGATCCATCATTTGGCGCTAGAAGGAGGGGATGCAACATGAGGACTACCCGAGAAGGCACCCATTCTAGTACTACTCTCACTCAGTCACGCTTAACTACGAAGTTTTGATTACGATCTGGTGCATTAGTGATGATATGATCACACCTTAGAAGGATTTCGACGTGAAACACACATAACAAATGACCAAAATTAATATACCAACCTTGAGAGGAAGCACTTTGGGACCCACTGCACTGGTACACACGAGCCCATCGGAGATGCGAATCTTGTACCACTACAAGTACCATTTGAGTTGCAACTTGTTGTCCCTACTATGTTTTGTCACTCACGAGAGCATGATGCCAACAATGCAAATAATCGGCAAGGGGTAATCTCAGAGTGCATAGCAGCTAATCCAAATGATGTGATCAAGATCCTAGGTGTCACATCCTAGCTCGGTCCCAAGCAGATTTCGAGGGAACACATTCAAGAAAACTTTAGATGTCAAATCATGGACATTTTTCCAAAAGGGAGAGGATCGTTGTGTTCCTTCATCAGAAGATTCAAAGAAGCAACATCCGATACTACATATGAGACAAGATAGGTAGCAACCTTAATGATCTCCTTGCACAGTGACTTCTGTTTCCACAATGACCTCGTCCTAAATCAACCCAACACCCTCGAAGACGCCTTTCATCGATCCTCGAGGTATATATCAAGATCGAGGAAGAAAAAGTTGTCTACATGACAAATTTTCTGATATCTAACTCTACTAAAGAGGCATAACAACGAAAGAACAGGGCCCGAAGATTGTGGAGACTCCCAAAGTTTAGAAAATGATTAATGTAGTAATGGGTGTAAATCCGTTATACGCTAATTCAGCCCAAGTGGTGAATGATGTTGATTCACAAGAATCACATGCAAGTATCATCAAAACAAAGTTGCAGTTCACCAATCAGGATGTCGAAAAGTTGGACCAACCACATAAAAATACGCTGGTGTTGGAGCTGACATTAAACCATTCAAAAAAAAATCATTGGCTGACCCCGGGAGCTCGGTCAACATCATCTACAAATAGACGTTGGAAAATCTGAATCTTCCTGGCCAACAAGTGAAGACAGTAAGACAATCTTTGACTGCTTACGATGGTTAAGTAACAAATTTGGTAGGAGGCATTTGGCAACCCATACCAGAGGAGTCACAGTAGAATCCAGGTATTCCATTGTGGAATCCCCAAATATTTATGAAGTAATCCTTGGTACTCCTCGGATCAACGCTATGCGAGTTGTGCCATCTACAAACCACCAATGCATTAAGTTTCCAACTTGTGAAGGACTCATGAACATCTAGGGAAGAAAAAGAACGTCAAGAATTTGCTATGTAAAAGAGAACAAGCTACGGCGAGCTACCGAAATACATCTACAAGATGACTTCGACATACATTAGAAACCGGAGAAAAAGAAAGAGGATGCCGATGGTCCTTATCTAGAAGAATACAACAAGTATGCATATATCCAGACAAACCAGAACACTACGTAGAAGTTGGAGCGAAACTAAAGATGAACATCTGGAAAGAACTAACTACTTTCTTGAAGAAAACAAAGGAACATTTGATTGGAAAATTGATTACATGGTCGGCATAGATTCAAAGATAACATCTCACGAATTAAACGTGGATTCAACAATCAAATAGTCCACCAAAATAGGAGGAAGCTCGATCTAAAGAGGTCGGAGGCTGTCAATGCCAAAGTAGAAATATTACTTAAAGCAATATCAATCATTGAAGTCAAATACTCATACTTGCTCACAAATCCAATATTGGTAAAGAAAAAAAATAGAAAATGGAGAGTCTATATAGACTTTATTGACCTTAATAAAGCATGTGCAAATGATAGCTTTCCTCTTCTTCACATAGACTGGCTGATAGAAGCAACAACTGGGAACATTTTCGTCTTTTGTTCTTTTACTGGTTACAGTCAGATCCTCAAGCACCCTGAACATCGAGAAAATCCGCTTTTGTCACAAACAAAGGATTGTATTGTTACAAGGTAATGCCTTTCAGACTATATAACGCAGGGACGATCTACCAACGTCTCGTCAACAAAATTTTCTTAGAATATCCCGAGAAAACAATGAAGATTTAATTGACGATATTATGGTCAAGTCCTAAAAATTAGACGACCACATCGCTCACCTCAGAGAGTGCTTTGGCACACTACAAAAATATGACATGGAGCTAAATCTCACCAAGTGTACCTTTGATGTTACCTCCGGCGAATTCTTTGGTTACTTAGTAACACAACGAGGAATAGAGGCAAGTCTAGAGAAATAGCAACACTCTTGAATAAGAGATCCCTCACAACCAAAAAGGAGGTGCAAAGCTTAAAAGGTTGGGTTTCCGAGCTCTAACAAGTTTATTTCACATTCAAACGGAAAATTTCCACTCTTCTACTAGTAAATCAGAAAAAGAAAGACCTTGAATGAGAGAACACATGTGAAAATGCCTTCACGGAGTTAAAAGAGTATATATCAACCCCCCAAAAAAAACTCGCGAACCAGAGGTTGGTGAAATTCTTTTTCCTTACATTGTCGTATCAAGTGTCACCATTAGTGACGTACTAGTACAAGGAAGATAAAAAACCAATATTCTACATCAGTAAATCACTCGAAGGGGCGGAAGAAATATATAAATGAATGGAAAAGCTGATTCTTGTTGTTGTAACGATGACATGAAAATTAAGGCCATATTTCCAGTCTCACTCAGTTGCATAACTGTCAATTCATCCATTGCAATCAAATTCTTCATAACCATAGTCAGTCCAGAAAGGTGGCTAAATGAGCATTCGAGCTAAGTGAGTACGACATCGAGTTCCAACATCAAAACAATATGAAATCGCAGGTACTCGAAGAATTCCTCCTTGAAATCCCACCAATATCAATATTTATTTCCGAAAGGAGGAAAAGGAGGTCCCAAAGCATAAGCGCTATGCTCACCGTGGAAGCCTCATGTCAACGGATCAGCCTCTCAAAAGGGATAATGAATCAGGGTCCAATTGAAATCACCTATAGCTGAGGTTCTCGAACAATCGTTCAGGATATTCTTCAAAGTATCAAACAATGAGGTAGAGTATGAAGCATTGCTTGCAGGCTTGCACATCACCCGATATATCAGCACATACAACATAGAAGCAAATTGCGACTCGGAAATGGTGCTGAACCAGTTTAGTGGTGAATATGAAGCAAGGAATGACATGATGACCACATATCTAAACATAGCAAAAGAACTCACCGCTATCTGAATATAGCACAAGAACTCACCGCTAAGTTTACCATGTTCAAATCGACCTAATTCTCTCAAGGAGAAAATATTAGCGCAAACGCACTAGCATCAATGTCTGATCCCAATCTACAGTGTGTGATCCCATTGGAATATATTAAGCAACCTAGCATCAACGTTGACTCGTTCCAATTTAAAGAAGGAGGACTGGTGATGGTGTCTTGTGGAATCCATTTACAAGAAGAAAAGCTCAAGTAGATTTATACAACCCTAGCCTTGAAGAAATCATGGGTAGAGAAGACTGGAGGGAACCATCTTGACTGTTTATCTGCAATGGTATAATACTGCTGGAAAAATGGAAGCCTGAAAACTAAGGCAAAAAAATGTGAACTATTGTATGATGAGTGGGAGGCTATACAAAAGGAGACACGATACGATTTACCTAAAATGCATACGTGGAAAAGAAATATCCCGATTCTTGCACAAATTTCACTTTGAATTATGCGAAAATCACCCCGGTGCGAGGTCTCTAGCCCAAAAAGTAAGAAAGATAGGATACTAGTGACCAAACATGGGAGCATATTTCTTGGCATAAGCGAAAAGATGTGAGCGATGCCAACATTACGCCTCAATAATACACTAGCCTACCAAGCTCATGATCTCAGTGACATCGCCTTACCCATTCATGTGATCGGCTATGGATTTTGTAGCTCAATTCACCTTTTAGATCGGAAATAATTCTTACTTGTACTCATAGATTATTTCACCAAATCGGTAGAAGCATAAACTTTTCTCTCCTTAAAAGATCTCCAGGTCTAGCAATTTTTATGGAAGAATATAATATACTTGCATGGCATCTCGTATCAGATAGTAAAAGATAATTGAAAGCAATTCATCTCAAAACAATTTGAAACCTTCTGTTCAGACCTCAAAATAAGAATACAATACTCATCTCTGAAGAACCCACAAGGAAATGCTCAAGCTGAAGCAATAAACATAAGAATATTTGAAATAGTAAAGTAGCAGCTGACATCAAACAAAGGAGGTTGGGTGCATGGACTAAATCCAGTACCACGGTCACATCATACAATGTCGTGATGAGGAACGAATTAGACACCTTATTCTTTAGTCTACGAGCTAAAAGCAATAATACCAACATAAATAGAAGTACCAACAATAAGAAAGGTAATGCTGCCACAGATGGAAGCAGTAAATGAAGAAATGCTAAGAGACAACATTTATATAGTAGAAAACTTACACGATCAAGTGTTACTAAGAGTAAAAATATCAAAGGCAAGCAATATGATATCACAACCGTATGTCCGGCCTAGGATGTTCTTCGAAGGAGATCTAGTGCTACGACTAGCTTTCGGGAGAGCACAAGAAGAGCGAGCTGGGAAGCTCAATGTGAATTGGGAAGGAACCTACCAGGTGTCTACAGTTCTTCACCCTGGCATCTATGAATTAATTGTAATGGACGGGACACACGTGCCATGACCTAGGAACTCATTTCACTTGTGCAAATACTACTACAACTAAAAAACACGGTTCTCTTGAACCTCATGCTTTGTTAAAAGTGAACTACGAAAAAACTTGACCCCATACAAGGTACGTAGGAAACTCAATTTGGGTATAACTATCAATGAAAAAAAATATTTAAGTCCAAATTAACAAGTCCATCAGTTCTCTCTTATTTCAGCTCCCTCTGACACATTGGTGCTCATGCTAGTCAATTGATTTAATTTAGTACATCTCTCATAGGTCCCTAGGTGAAACGATACCCGTCGTGAACAACAACTTTTAAAGCTCCTTCACTACCTTGCGTGAACGTAAGCATGCATATGTAAATAGACAGCAATGGCCAACCCCGCAAAACAATTGAGAACAGAAATTACCAAGTATCCTAATAATACTCAAGTGGGTACACGATAAGCCAAGAATATACCACACCTAAAATCATGTTTGAACATGGTAAGTTGAAAATCAGTTCACACTGATAGATGTCTTTTCTGTAACATACATGAATAAGCCATGCCTCCCTGCACTAGGTGTTAGTACCAATTATTTAATACTTGGCAAAAATTCTTGAAAACATTCATAGATAAAAAAAATTCCATGGGTAAGTTTGCAGATAAAAGCCCTCTCCTCCACACACTAAAAATATATAAATACAAATGTAAAGGAAAATAGCCAGACACGACCTAGGATTCTGAATCACTAGAAACTAGAGAGATGACGAGATATTATTCCCAAATGAGTTCATTAATATCCATCTTGTCGAGATCAGCCTAAATCTTTAAAAGTCTCTTCCTAGCAGCAAGATTCGCCACCCCTCTAAATTAGGAACACCCTTAAGCAGCAGCTTTGATAATGTCGAGCCGACCAATAGCTTGAGAAACCTAGATAGCATTCTCTTGGACGACATGTGAATCAGTCATAGCTCGCTTGAACATTTTGAACCAAGCTCGATACTTTGCAGCTTCATACCTAAGAAAATTCTTCTCAACTTCATGTGTCTCCCTTGTCTTGGAAGCAGTCAGCCGACAATCATCTCCTCATAGGATTTTGAATATAGCACGAGGTAGTCTTGTTTCTCAGAACACTCATGCTGAGAATTACCTAGAAGAATCATAAGCTCAGCTTCCCTAAGTCCAGCTGAAGCCCCAGGAGCCGCTAGAGAGTCATGTGCTCTTTTCAGCTTATCAAGGAAGGAAGAACCAGAGGCCTCTAGCTCTCTAAAGAGATCATTTGGTCCCTAGCTTGACCTTCAATCCTCCCAAGATGCATCTCTAACTCTGATGAACGCTGAGTTAATTATTGGCCTGTGCTATCCTCAACGTGATACAATCACAGTTGCTGCAACACTCCAAGACCGGAACCTTCTCCCTCTCATCAAGGAGTGCACGACCGTAGGATGTGCGATGAATATTACCATACTTGTTTGCAGCAGAAAGGAAAAAAAAACATTGAGAAGATAAGATCTTAAATAATTATAAAACATCATGAAGTATAAGCGTACCATGGCATTGCTCTGGCATGCACATTGGTAAGAGTCATTCAGCTCGGAAGACTCAAAATCTTTCGACTAGACAGAACCTTCGGTAAAGCTCGACACAAGAAAAAATGTCCCCAATAAGGGAAGAAGGCGCATCAATAAGTTGGGATTCGATCTCTACGTCCATCCTGGCCATCCTAGATGAAGCAACATCTTCCTTCTCCCCTAAGCCACTATGTTTAAGGGCATGCGGCTGATGATGAGATCCGGACCATGAGCCTTGATGATGCCTATCTACACGTGACGAGGTCACATTCCTTAACCTCGAAGTATCTAAAGACAAACGACAACCAGGGACAAGCCCATAATTCATCATCGCCACAAACTGACAAGCGACCTCCATAGTAGTCAGTCTACCACTAGAGTTCGAAGCTTGGTTACCTGGTGCAGGTAAAGAAGGCAACACTTAAGGCCAAAAATCCCAGTATTTTGTAACATGACACTCGATCAATGATATTGAGACTCCCTTAAATGTCCTAGACGAACCTATCTTAGTCCATCGAGGACGAACAATAGAAGCATGAAGATCGGTGGGGCAATCTGACAAAAACAAAACATGAAATAAAGGATTAATAAAGGACAAAAGTCAACAACAACAAAAATTTTACTCACCAGAAAGGGAGTCCAGAATAGCTGCTATCCGAACATGAGTAATTGTAGTCCAGTTATGGGTATGGGCATCCTTAATTTGTCAATTGCAAAATTGCACCCTATCGGGATTGACCGGTGACGCTCATGGACAAGCTGCCAAGAGAAACCTTAAAATTTAAAACAAACACGACTAAGACAGTATTACCAATAAACAAAGCAAGTTCCTACTAAGGTTGGCATTTCACTTAGAAAAAACCGCTTCATGAAAGCTCGAGGGATGAAATTCTCTTTGATTTTCACAAAGAAATATTTTCTTTCCAAGTGTCAGTCGAGCTACTGGGAGCAATTATTCTCCAAGGATTTCCAGAAAGGTTGTACATGCTATGTTTCTGTGAAACTGACCTGAAAAAAGTTATGGCCTCAATTATCTGAGCCCCACCTCCGGCTCAAGCTCGCATGAAAACACTAAGACACTAACGACGGTCCAAACCCCACTGACCATCAACTGAGAAATAGCTATTTTGCACCTATGATAATATTTGAACAAGATAGCTGGAAGAGGAAACCAGAGGTGACACTCCCTAAAAAAGCTTTATACATCGTGAAATATCTTGGGGGGGGGGGGGGGGGGTGCCAACCAATGCCTTTCAGTCTCAATACGAAAAATAAAAATTATCTCCATAGGAATCTCAAGTGATTGTCTCAATTCATGGATCGATCTCACCAAACTGGAAGTTTTCAGAGCCGAAAACACCAGGTGACGAGTAGTCGAACCAAGTCAAACCTCGAAACCCTTAACGGGGATCAAAGCATTATTTCCATCATTAGTACCCACCATGGAAACTAAGGTAGAAGAAGTCCCCACAGTGCCGGCACCTCTAAAAAGAAGGCATGCAAGAGGAAGTTCATCGTTGGATGATGAACTATCAGAACCACCAGGAGATGATACCAAGGGTGCACTGTTTGAATTTCTCATGACCAAATTCACCCTCGATAGTAGAGAAAAATGAACAACATGGAAGACAAGTACGAAAGAACAAAGAAAACAACACAAAGAGAAGAGAAGATGAAAGACTGAGAATATTGGAGAATGTGAAAGAAAATCAACTTACAACAGTTGGAGCAATAATTACTTCTACCGAAACGACACGATGGCAGCAAAAAAAAAGGAAAACAAAAGGTGCAGTCCCTTGAGAACCGATGACATAAATGATTATCTGAACCAAAACGATCCGGTTCCCAAGAAAGGAAAATCAATTTGTTGATTTGCATCAAATTTTTGGTCAGTTTAGAAAAGACACCAGAATCTCCGACCGAGTTTTGAAATTCGCAAGCCACTGGCCTCAAATGCACCATCCAACTTAGTCTCGTTAACCGACCTGGGTAATGACCTAAGAGACGCTAGACTTCAGGGGGGGACTATTGTTGGAGGTCCTCTCTCTCTCTCTCTCTCTCTCTCTCTCTCTCTCTCTCTCTCTCTCTCTCTTGATATTGGTCAATAACCACCATACAATTTCACCAACTTCTTTTCTCTCTCCCCGATTTAAATTGAAACTTTATTTTCTTAGATTTTTTCTTTTGTCGCGAAAAAGAGATGTTGTCCTCGATATTTAAATTTTGTCTTGGGATGATTTTAAAGGTTTATGGCCAAATTTCATTATGTTTTATTGGGGTGGGTCATGTCAAATTTTAGTTAAACTATAGACGGGTGAATTGAATTTTAATTGATCAATGATAAAATTAAACATAATTAACATCTCTAATATCTACATCACTATGGAGTTAATAAAATTAATCTCATGATGTTAACTACGTATCATTATTAAATTGAGAGATATTATCATGCATAACATATACTTCGTGTAGTTTGATATATAGTAATTTAGTATGCATAACTAACCATATGATTGACCAATAGTTTATGTAGCCAACAATCATTTTTTTCTTAATATTATTGAAGTACACGTAATACTTTCTTAAATATAAAACTTACGTGTAACATTTTCTACAGTCAGTTCTGTATATGGACCAGGCATGCCCTATCATCTGTTTAGATATCTTTCACAAGAGTGCCAGTAAAAACGACTGTACTACAAAGCCATTAATCAGCTTTTTGAATTGCTTAGACGGAAAGGACAATTTGCATTTCACTTTCTCATGCGGCCGCTAGATGTCATCACGTCACTAGGCCACTTTAGTTTCACTTTTCGAATAAACAAAAAAAAAAACTCCCACTTTGATCTGCATCCACCTGGATCACATACAAACCCTATTTCCCCCTTTTGTATTTATCTTTAAGCAGCAAAAAACAGCCAAAATACCAACAAAATCTCAGATCTCTCATGGACCACTTCTCTTGCAAGGGTACAACCAAGATGGCCAGGAGGACCCACGTTGCTGTCGGTTTCAGACCGTGCTGTTTCTTCTGTGTCATGGAAGAAAAAGATCCTTGTGTTAGAAAAGAAGGGTTAGAGTTATCTCTGAGAGATATGCACATGACAAGAGACGACTCAGAGCTCGCTCTCACACTAAGTTTCATCTGGAGATTTGCCATGGCCGACCCCGAGAACCCCGAGTTACCGTCTCTGGGTGTCTTTGAGTGCATGGCAAAGTTGTTGAAGAAAAGTCTTGAGGATGTAGAATGGGTAATGACTGGTCAAAATGTGTATGTTCCATACTATGCAGCTCATATTATTGGATCGTACACTATGAAGAAGCCTGATTTGCTGTGAAAGCTGTGGAGTCTGGTGTCATAGCTCCATTAGTAGAGCTTATGAGAGGGAAAATGAGTTGGGTTGAGCAAAGAGTGGTGGTTAGGGCGTTAGGTCACTTGGCGAGCTACGAAAAGACGTTTACGGCAGTGGCTGCTCACGAGGACGAAGTGGTGAGATTAGCAATGGACATTGCAACGACATGTGTGCATGTTGTGTACGAAGAGTTTGTGAGTGTTCAAGAAAGAGTGAGATATCATAGTGCCTTGCTTACTAGAGGACTTGGAGGGTTAGAGATGGAAGACCGAAAAGCTGAGGAATGGGCATGCCAACTCCAATGCTGGTCAGTCCATTTACTCAGTTGCTTTGCCTACAAGAAAATGTCCATTTCTCTTATATGCAACAAAAGCTTTCTCAAGGAGCTTAGCCAAATGTGGGGTGGATTGGTTAACCACACTTCTCCTGCGGGCATTGGACTAGTCCGGATTCTTTGTTATAGCAAACAAGGGCGAGACATGTTTCAAATTCCAGAGAAATGATATTGAGTCTATGCAAACTTTCGCGGTCTTCTGATGATTGGCAATACATGGGTATAGATTCCCTATTGCTTTCTGCTCAAAGACCAAGGAACAAGGTTACAAAGTCCTTAGAGACATCATTGTTATATCTAGTAGACCTAGTTGAGCTTAAAGCTCTTAATGATAGACCAAACCTAGGTGATAGGATAACTAGGGTTCTTCTAATGGATAACAATAGAAATAAAGCTTTTACTTATACTTACAAGGCCCAAAAGGCTTTGAAAGAACTATGGAGGTTTAAAGTAGAGAAGAGAAAGAGGGAGAGAAAGTTGATAAAGGGAGATGATCAAGAAAAGGTGGAAGGGGCTAGTGTTGTTGTGAATTTGATTAAGCAGCAAGCAAATCAATTTCTTTGTGTAGGAGACATAGAGGGAGCTATTAAATGCTACAACGAAGCAATAGGCTTATGCCCTTTGAAAATTAGGAGAAAGAGAATGAGTCTATATAGCGATAGAGGAGAGTGTTACTTGCTTCTCGGAGATGCAGACGCAGCCATAAGTGATTGTACAAGAGCTCTTTGTTTGTCTGAACCTGTGAACTCGCATGGTAAGAGTCTCTGGACAAGGTCAAAAGGCTTATGACATCAAAGGGCTTTCAAGAGAAAGCTTGATGGACTGTATCATGTTCGTCAATGTCCGCTCTTTCGTGGCAAAATCCCGTACTATGCTGCTCAAATGATCAGCAAAACAGATGGAGCAACGTGGCTGTTTGAAGAGGCTAGAGCAACGAGGCTTCGAAGGATGATGCTCAAGGACAAAAGTCATGGTATTTTCATTTTTTTTTGGGTTAAAATTTGTATTTTCATTTTCTTATGCGTATGGATGTAGGAATATAGAAATTTTAAAATTTGATGAGATAAATTCTTTTTTTTTTTAATCTAGGCTTATCCACGATAACAGAAAGAACCAGGAAAGAAGGAAAGAGTGATGATACCACGGAAGAACCTGATCCCTTGCACTGATGAATCTGTGCTGCATCTAGCTACTCTTATCTCATAACCAAGTTTTTTCTTTCATTTTGGTTTTGAACTAGAAAGATAATTAGTACTGTTGTGATGGATAAGTATGAGAAAGTTTAAGAGTTTATCACCTTAGAGTAGTAATCTTTTTTTTATTCAGCATCATGAAATATAGTATACGAGTTTAAACTGGGTGTTGACAAAACAAGGGCATTAGCACAAGTCGTTAAAACTACACGTTTTTGTATTATCAGTATGGTCTTTGGAGTAAGTTTTGATTATTCTTTCCAACTATTATTTGTGTGTTAATTTTTTTTCCAAAGTGAGTCTCTCCTAGTCTATTATTATAATATGAATATATTTTTTTTTTTGTATATGAAAAGGAGAAAAGGATTTTTCGTATATATAAGATCCAACCTTCAATATTCTGAAAATTTACGGTGAACTCCTATACACTAAAGGAAATTCGTGTTTTAATATATTTACTAGTCTTTGACCCGCGCGCCCGCACGGGTGTTATTTTTGTGAATTTCTAATATTTTAAGCAATTTGTTTGATATAATTGTATATATGACTTGAACTTAATATTCAATATCCGTTACCCGATTCAGGATCTTATCCTCTTCGAAAACGGATATTCATGGATCATGATTAAATTTTAAGGATTCGATTGATCCAATTATAAATTCGGATAGCAAAATTTTAAGTCTGGATATTCAGATCTAGATATTAAATATTTAAAATTTAATTATAGTTATCTATGTATATTATATATATTTTTATATAAAATAACTAAAATTTAAATTTTATTAAATTTTAATGATTCTTAATTTTTTTAAATAATAATTTTAGATAGACTAAATAGATGGTTAAAGTTAGTTTTCAATTTATTTTAAATTAAAAAAAAACAGGTTCGAATGTCTACGTGTATGTGGATTTTAGTATGAATATTCTAACCCCAAATATCCGAATCCGAAAATGCATATCCGAAACCGTATATCCTAGAATACCCTAGATATTTGATCCGTCCTAGACCTAATTGTATATATGTATTATATGGTGATTATTATTTTTTAATTTATAAATTAACATTAGTATTCTTATTAGATATATATCTTACAAATGATAATACATTGTAATTTGTTTGTATATATAACCATTTATAATAAATATTAGTATGTATTTTAGTCATCAAATTTTTATGGAAAGTTACATAATTTTTTTTATTGTAAATGAATAAGTTCAGATTCTAATAAAAAATTATTAACATTATTTTTTTTATAGTTCAAATATAGTTGGTAGCTTATATGAATATGAATAAAAATAAAACTAATTTAATGATATATATATGTATAATTTTGTTTTTTATTATAAATTTTGAATAATATATATTCATTTTTTATGAAATATTCAATTTTAATGACAAAGATTGTTAATGGGCTTAGCCCAAATTTATTTTTTTCTTATTAAGAATTAGTGTTTGGATGCAGAAATAATATCAGTGGCATTCAATGTAATTATTTAGGAAATGTTAGGATTAATTACTAAATGTACTTCAGTTTTAATAGTTTAGATGGTTCGTATAAGTACAACATTGTTTCCTTTTGTGGGTTAAAATACTACGTTGTGTTTGCTGTCATTGGGTTAAGTGGAAATGAGTATTTTATGTGAAGAAGTTAAATGGGAAAGGTGTAACCGCAGATGGTGGGGAGGACCACAAAACCACATCGAGGTCCGCGTGATCATTCTATTACTTGGATGTATGGTTTAGTGTAGACAATTTCACGAGTTTTTTGGACAGAACTCTATATGTTTATAATTTATTACCGGACGTATCAAAAGGAATAATGAAGTCATGGCGACTATGATACACTAAAAGTTTGTGAGTATATCTCTGTTAACAGTACTGTAAATTCAAACCAAAAGCATTTGCCCGACTGGGTTAGATGACTCGTTTAATGGGGTTAAGAACCAATGATCATTCTACCCTGTACGGCAAGTGTTGTGGTTTCCTCTTCGTCATTGTTGACTTTGACGTCTTAGATGACCAGAATGTTTCTTACATTCCTCAGGGGTTATGAATTTTTGTGCATGATT
>CAJHQQ010001590.1:0-90548 GCA_905132885.1 Moricandia moricandioides
ATGTTAGTCGAGTCCTTCTAAAACCCAGTTGTAATTTACCTTATCTGTAACTCAGCCGTGAAGAGTACATTAAATCGCAACGTTTCATATTTTGGGTGGGAATTTTAACTCACGACTTTACGTATTTCAATATTAGCCGAGTCCTTCTAAAACTCAACCGTAATTTACCTTATCTGTAACTCAGTCGTGAAGAGTAAATTAAATCGCGACGTTTCATATTTTGGGCGGGAATTTTAACTCACGACGTTACTTATTTCAATATTAGCCGAGTCATTCTAAAACTCAGCCGTAATATACTTTAAATGTAACTCAGCCGTGAAGAGTATTAAATCGCGACATTTCAAATTTTGGGCCAGATTTTAACTCACGACGTAATACAAAAAATATTTAAATCCGAAACTCAGTCGTAAACAAAATGAACTCATACGTAAAACAAAAAGCATTAAATTCCATACAACACTTCTACATCGGACGAGTTCTCACATTATGCCCATTCTGTCTACAACGAGAACATGTGTGTTCTAAAGCAGATTTCATCCTATTTTTCTTAGGTCTTCCTGGTTGTTGACGAATAAACGGCGGCAAAAATGATTGGTTAGCCACGTTTTCTGGAACTTCTTGCGCTTAATCAACCAGCATGACCGATTCAGCGTATGCGCTCATGAAATAAGCAATGTAATAGTAAGGACTGCACATAGATATACTAAAAACATTCCGGTACTTGGCCGCTGCAATTGCGTGGAAACATGGTAATTTCTCGTGTTCAAAACGCCTGCATGTGCACTTTCTCCATTCAAGGTTAACAACATGCAAAGACTCCCCAGAATATCCATCTGTAACTTCAGTGTGATGAGCATCAATCCTTTGTACCGTCAACAGTCTGGCAGTAGTAACACGACACTATTATAATACATAATAAAAAATGTTACGGCTGACTTATGAACTTTTACGGCTGGTTTATGAAATTTTACGGCGGACTTATGGACTGTTACGTTTGATTGACATGTAATAGTTTCTCAACACCATACGTAAGGGTGGTTGGCTGTGATTTAGCATCCTCTCTCCGGTCATAAAACCATCTGGTCATCATTACCCGTATCGATTCTAATTGTTTGACAATGTATCGACTTCTAGCATTTGACAATGCTCTGTTCATTGATTTCGCTATGTTCGTAGTCATCAAATTGTGCCTTTCGCCCGGGAAACACGGGCCCACAGTCAGACATAAGCTCTTTTGAGGTAGCCATGAACTTCAGGATTAATCGCTTCTATATGCTCGAACATTTCAGTAAAGTGACGCATATTAAAACATCTTGACTCTTTCTTCACCAGAAAAAATACATCTTTTCCTTTGTACCGTCCCAAAATGTTCTTATATAAATTTTAGGTGCTGATTCCTTGAGAAGTCAACGGATACAAATTTCCAATTGCTTTCCCTAAAGATTTATGCTTATCCGAGATTATTGCAAGACCCTCGTCGTCAAGAATCAAAACTTTTAGTTGCGTAAAAAACCAGTGCCACGAGTCATCATTTTCAGTGTGAACCACACAAAAGGCTATTGGAAAAATCTGAAAATTACCGTCCTGAGCTAGTTATGTGAGAAGCGTCCCTTTGTATTTACCATTAAGAAACATATCGTCGACAATCACAACTTTGCGCATGAAAGGAAACCCATTTATGCTCGCACCAAACGCAAGGTACATACATGAATCTTCCAAACTCATCTATTTGAAGACGCGTAATTGTACCCGGATTTGCCCTTCTTATCATGTATTAGTAAGAAGGCAAGTTTTCAAACCCACTCTCAGGAGTTCCTTCATTGATTTCTTGCATATCTCAGCGTCCAATATGATTTCCAATAATCCATCTGTCCACATGAAAATGATACAAATAAGTTAGCCACATAATAAAATTAAGTCAGTCGCAGTGTTAATATAACTCAGCCGTATCTGTAATATAACCCAGCCTAGTCGTTTAATAACTTAGCCGTATCGTTACAGATAACCCAGATCAGTCGTATCATTACAAATAACTTAGTCGTGTCTTTAATATACTCACCCCAATCGTTTAAATAACTCAACCTTTTACTCTTCTCTCTTGACCCGTCATTCCGACTGATTTTGCCATCCTTGTTCTCCGTAATCTCCACATAGAGACGTAGTTGATCGATTTTTCTTAGGCTTATAAAACCTCGCAATTGTCGACTATTGGAGACCTAAACTGGTGGAGTGTCGTGCGCCATTGTTTTCAAAACTTTATTCAAGAACATGTAGCTCAGATGAATCTGATGCCTTGACTCATACAATTCGTAATCATCGAGTACCGGCTTTGCGAGTTCTTCGTGTGTTGTTTCCTCATTTAGATGCAGAACTCTACACCCTCTACTGTTGGTGTTGAATACATATCTATTTTTCTTGATCCATTTACCAGAAACAATGATTATAGGATCCATAAGATTTCAGAGAAAGATGAGAAACAAGATGAAAAAACATAGATAAAGAAGATGAAGAATGAAGAATAAGAAACGGCGTAACATAAACATTTATTTTACTGTTGTAACGTACTAATGACATAGCAAATAAGAGCTGATGACATGGATGATGACATGGAAAATTAATGTCAGACACCAAACAAACATAACTAAGCCTTATTAAATCAACCATCAAGTACAGCGTAAGTCATTTGACACGTGAATACTATTTCAGTAATTAATCTTCCGCTAATAAATCAAGCGTAATATTGAAACAAATTCTTAAGCCAGCCTTATCGTCAAATAAACCTCCCGTCTAATGAATGTTATTATAGCAAGTAATCTTTCGCTAATAAGTCAGCCGTAATTAAGCTGAGTTTACTGTTCATCCAGCCTATTACGAAAGACAAAATATAATTCAGCCGTAATAACCTCACATAAGCCAGCCGTTATTAAAAAACTCAGCCAGCCGATGATCATTAAGTTAGCCGGCGAAGTATAACTCATCCGTGTCTTAACTACAACTCAGTCGAATTTTCGACAAATATCCCCGCTGATGTGTAAGTCAGCCGTAAATTGCGTACGTAATTCAGTCATTATCCCATAAATCAATCAGATTTCTATAAGTTAGTCGTCCCTAACGGCTGACTTAGGTTTGTAAGTCAGCCAATTTCTCATAAGTCAGCCCCGTTGTTTAACTCAGTCGGAACGTAACCATTACTGAGCCGTAACGCAGTTTGCAACGCTTTACAGCTGAGTTCATTAATCCACGTCAGCGATTTCCTATGTGGCGCCGGTTTTTTTTGCTTACGTGGCATTAAAAAGTGATGTTATTTTTGTAAATACGTTTTTGTCACAACGTAATAAAAGGACACACTGGATATTAAAAAATGGCAGTAACATAAAGAGGTTTTGTATGGTTCTAGCCATAAGTCCTAAAATGTGTAATGTTTGAGTCAACTTCACATGTGTCTATTTTTATTTACGGGGCCTACAAACATTCAAATAATTTTCAAAAAATGTATTCTATTCTAGTTATATAAAAACTTTTTATGCTATTCTAGTAATTTTCTCTTCTTTTTATTAGAAAAACCAATCTTAGTCTCAGCAACAACGTTAAAGCTCGTAACAGTCGCTGAGTTTCATAGTCACATGTATCCAATGGCTTGAATTTGGGATCCATCTTTTTCTCTCTTGGTCTCTCAAGTTTCTTTCTCTGTGTTTATGTTTTCCTCGCGCAATCACGATAAGTCGACAAGTCGTGAGAGACTGGTCTGTGAGTGCAGATTTTACTTGTTAGTTTTTTTTTTTTGTATTTTTTGTAAATTATAAAAATCTACAATTAATTAATTATTCCCTATTGGTCAAGTATTATAATTTATAAGTAAAATTTTAAAGTCTAATCTCTACTTAAATCACAATCAATATGATACGATGAATATAAACTCTGATAGTTCAAGTCACATCAGACTAAAAGATCAAGCAATAAACGAGAACCTAGCATCATTCAATTTTGTACTACATAAAACTAAACTAATAACCATTCCTATGCACAAGAACATACAATACGTAATAAACTGATAATAATTGAGAGAGAGTAAAACCTGACTCTTGATCACCATTCTTCAAACTTCACCATCATACAAGCACCAGACTCTTGATCTGTGCCCGAGTTATAAGCCTCATCACTAGTAAAAAACAGCGCCACAGCCACGTTAATTTTCGTGGGTATGGCCAATATTTTGTGGCTATACGGCGCTAAAGCCACGGAATGTCAAGAAAACTAAATCGTATGTATACGTTTGTAGCAAAAATCGCGCGTATCAAAAATCATAGCAAACTGCCATGATTTGCTACGAAATTTTCGTGGCAAGCTTTGCTACGTTTTGCAAGGAAAGTTTTGTGGCATAATTGGTACGAAATGTTACGAAAGATAAGGTAGCAATATGCTACAATTTTGGCACGACTTCTTTCGTGAAAATTTGCTACGATTTTGTGACGAAATTGTTCGTGTGTATTTGTATTTGTTGGCTACAATTTTTTTTGTGTTAATAATAAACTATTATAAAAAAAATTAAATGCAAATATAATATGCGAATTAAAAAAGAAAAAATCATAAAGCTAAAATATCAGAAACAAATATATAGTACATATTGGAGTATTAAATATTCATATATTACATACTGAAGTTTGAAACATTCAAAATAGGGAAACAAAGAAAGTACACAAAATATTGCAAGTTACTTCATGAACTTACAAACCAAGTTCTTTTTGGCACCACCTATCTAAGTCAGATTGGTTATTGGTGGTCATGATATATTGTGGTTGAGCTGTAGGCTGACTTTGAGATTGTGGCTGATGTTGAGATTGAACTGGAGATTGGGACTGACCTTGAGGTTGTGACTGAGCTTCAGGCTGAAATGGTTGTGTAGTTGAGGCAGTGGAAGCTTGAGATTGGAGAGTTTCCAGAATGATCCTGAGAGTTTCTCTGTTTGCTGACATCTCCTCCTTGAAATCAGTCTTGAAAGCATTGAAATCTTCCTTGACTTCAGAAATGGCTGTCTCGAAGCCAGACATGCGCATCTCCATGTCAAGGTTGCGCTCAGTGACTCAAGAATTGACACAGAAGGACTGGTGTTCTTATAATGCACACTGCCAATGCCATAGATTTTACCCTTCTTTGTTTGTGCTCTCTGCAAAAAGAAAGGAAAAAGAAGGATAAGCAAGCATTTACTCACAGTTCACAACTCCAATAACTAACCGAGACAATCACAAGCATTTCCATAACTAACTAAGATAGTCACACCACCAATAACTAACCGAGACAATCACAAGCATTTGAAAAGCATTTCTAATCGCAGTTCAATGACTAAGTAGTAAGATAGTAAGAAAAAATAAATACAATGAAGATGAGAGATGAGATGACCTTGATGTATTCTTGGTTGAGAAGAAAGCGCTTTGAATTTGTAGCAGCAGTGGACTCAGCTTGACTGTCGCCAACTGGAGATCCTTCTTGTAACATCTCTTCGACAGATTGCTCAACCTCAAGCACCAGTTCCTCCGTATGTTCATCAATGAATGAACCATCTTTACCCATGTGAGTCTTCCTCGCAATGGCTGTATATGGAGGTGGTTCATCCAAACCTTCACCAACCATCTATAGGAAAGGAAACAGATGGAAGTTAGACATCACTTAAGACAAAAAAATAAAAAGAAAAAAACATAAGGAAAAGTTTACCATTTTATACTCAATGCCAATGAAACATTGTGCGCCTGCACCGTGTTTGTGCATCTTCTTCCCAGTAGGAGCAGATTTACGAGATGCTGCAGCTGACTGACTCTTCCTTTTTGCTTGCTCAGTGCCATAGTTATTAACAATTGTTGCCCAGTCAGTGTCACTGATGTACGGAGGATGCCTGTTATCTCTTCTGTTCTGGCTGATGCGGCCACAGACGGTAACCTGAGTTTGTAGCTTCCATTTTAGGTAGATTTCATCATGGAATTGGTCTTCCCGGTAGTAGTGTTGCTACAAAAGAAGATAAGCCATTAGAAATAAATATTACTAAGAAAATTAACAGGCATCCGATGTTGAGAAAGTGAAAAGGAGGGAAACAACGACTTACAATAAAGGCATGCCACCACTGATCTTTCTTCTCGTCTGGAACGACTTTCCAGGTTGGCCACGGCCCCCAGTAGTTTCCCTGCCATCTTGCTCGGATAAAAGCATGGACTTCAGGATCAATACCAAACCTGAGACAGGTCAATGGCAAACATCCAACAAAATCATATATTAAACTCTACATTTAACCTACTAATACACTGTTTAACTAATTCCACAACACAATGCTAACCATAACAATATAAACCATCACACTGATACACAGTGAACAACATTAACCATCACACTAATACTTAGAATCTTACGACAATGCTCCATTGAGCTTTTGAGGATGGAGGTGTTGGTGGTTACGTGGGGATGGTGCACGTAGCAGAGCATCTTCTCTTCTCCTTACATAGGTGGTAGGAGCCGCAGACACTGCAGTTGAAGAGCCGGCAGATGTGTGAGTACAGCACCAGGAGGTACAACTCCAGGAGGGACAGGCAGAGCAGAAGTTGGGGACATGGCAGCAGGCAACGAGGTCATCATTTGAGGTCTCCCTTGTCGCATATCTGTAGACAGACAAAGAAAAGGAATATTAGGATATGAGACAAATTGGAAACCGAAAGCAAAACAAAACTTGAAATGGAAACAAGAAAAAAACGAAACATGATGACGTCGAAACTCTACAAACCCTTAAATCAAAACCCTACAAACCCTTAAAATCGAAACCCTACAAACCCTTGGAATCAAAATCGACACTTTAGATCGAAACTCAAACCAAAATCAAAGCCCTTTAAACCCTTGAAATCGAAACTCTAACTAGACATGCAAATCAAAACACGAAAAATCCTTAATCGAAACCTGAGATTTCGAAAAACAGATGAGAAGCTCACTAACCTGGGAGCTGTAATCTGGAAGACCACAGGCGACGACAGACTCCGTTTGAGGTTCCGGTGAGAGGAATCATCGCTGAGAGAGACGAGTTTGAGAGAGGACGAGTCTGAGAGAGGCTATATAGAGGCGGCACAGATATATTTGGGCTTAACTTAATGAGTGAAAAATTGGGTTTGGAGGGGAAATTTTGGGTTTAGGGGAAAATGGGTATTGGGTTTAGGAGGGAATATATTTAGGTTAATTTTTTGGGGGAAATGTAATTTAATAATTTAATTTTGGGTTTAGTTATGGTTTAGGGTTTAGTTAGGGTGTAGGATTTAGATTAAAATGTAAAAAATAAAATAAAATCTCATAAATGTTAATTAGAATTTAAGAGTATAGGGTTGAGTCAAACAAATTATATAACATAATTAAAAAAACTTAAAAGGATGGAGTTATGGTTTGGATTTAAGTTAATTTGTGTATGTTTACACAATATATTGAAATTTTAAAACTAAGAAATCTAGTATTACGTATTACCAAATTTTAAAACTTCATGAATTACAAATTGACTAAAAACTTCACTTATTATATATTACAAATTTTTACAACTTCATGAACGACAAATTTATTAAGAACTTGAATCAGATTCTGAATCCGAATCAGTACAAAGACTCTTGTAGTTCATCTTCGGAAACATATTAGTCATTAGGAGGAACAACTGGCATGAAATCATAATCTGACTCATCTTCAGCAATATACAACTCAATGCGCAATATCGCGCTCTGTGCAATAACTTGGTTGTATGTATCATCTTGTAACGCAACATGACCATCTTCAGAAGTTTCTCGAACCCCTCTAGGCATAACTTTTGTACATTCCCACCAATCATTTGCTGATGTATGTCGTACCCGCGGATAAGGGATAAAACAAACTTGATCAAAATTACCAGATAAGATAAATGGATCATATTTCTCATACTCCCAACGCAGAGACACATCAACGAGTCCTGATTTATGTTTTCAAATTCCCCAACCTTCAATTGTATCAAACCACTTACATTTAAAAACCATGGCCTTCAGTTAAACAGAACCAAAATACTCAACAATCATTATCTCCTCAATCAAACTGTAATAGTCAGTGTCAGTGGTTCCATGAACTTGGACGCCGTAATGTTGGGTTTACTTATCTTGGCCATGGCTATGTGTGTGGAAGCAGTATCCACGTGAATGGTAAATCGGCCAAGTTTTATACTTACGTTGCGGATCTTGTACAAAATCCAACATCCAGAACGGAAACTCATATGTGTTACTCGCTTGCACAATCTGTTAAATTATTAAAATTATATCTATAATTGATAAGTTTTAAATTCAAATTATAAATAAAACAATATCGGAAACTCACATAGTTTTTCACCCATTCGGCAAAATGTTGGTCTTTCGCCATTTGTAGATCATTAGTAGACATATTTGGATTTCTTTCCATCATAAAATTCTCAAACATCCTGTATGTTTAAAACAAGGTAGGCACTTCTGGTTATTGATATGTAAACCGAACTTCTCCGGGAAGTGGAACCTAAGGTACCACATGTGGATTACCAAAGAATTTTCCAGAAGCGGTAGATATCTCTTCATTCACACATTGTGCAATGATGGAACATGCAATGTGTGCCTTATTTTTAACTTTCTTTTTCAGATGGTACATGTATCGCTGGAAAGGATACATCCATTTATATTGCACTGGACCACCTAAAGCAGCTTCATCTGCTAAATGCACGGGCAGATGTTCCATAACATCAAAGAACGACGGTGGAAAAATATTCTCCAAATTGCAAAGTTTCACCGCAATGTTTTCTTTTAAAATGGACACATCTTCTTGCTTAGGTATCTTCATAGAGACATCATGAAAGAAGAGTGCTATCTTTACAAAAAAAAATAATAGAATTTACTCGATAATAACACATAACAATATAATTATTAAGACAATGTACCTGAAATTGCAATGTGAACATTTTTGGGAAGTAGTTCCTTAAACGCAAATGGGAGAAGTCGTTGTTATTCGTCTCGTCTATACATCTACTAAAATTTGTAGCATACCCATCTGGAAATTTTATATCATTCTTCAACCATCGCAAAAATTCCTTTTTTCTTCCTTCGACAACCGAAATATCGGGACTGGCATTGTTCCATCATCTTTGATATGTAACTCAGACCTTCTGCACAAATCAGGTAGATCCATCCCCGACTTTGCGTTATCTTTTTTCTTCCCGGGAACATTAAGCACCGTATTGATAAGATTATCGAAGAAATTTTTCTCAACGTGCATGAAGTCCAAGTTGTGGCGAAGAAGAAGGTTATCCCAATACGGAAAATCCCAAAAGATACTCTGCTTCACCCAATTGTGGTTTTTGCCGTAGCCGTCTATAGTTGTCGCATGTTTCTCGTGTCCATTTCCTCCACAGTCGACAGTTTTGTTCAGTCCTTCGATGTTGTTGATTCTTTCGTAGAGAACTTCTTCCCCGTCAGCCATGGTGCAGGATCATCAGTTATTGTCTGCCCTTTTCGAAAAGCTTGGACATTTCTTCTGTAAGGATGCTCTTTAGGCAGGAACATTCTATGGCAGTCAAACCAACTATGTTTCCTTCCATGTTGCAACCAAAATGACTTTGTATCATCTAGACAATATGGACAAGCTAAACGACCACGAGTCATCCATCCTGGCATCATGCAGTAAGCGGGAAACTCATTAATTGTCCACATTAGTGCGGCTCGCATCGTGAAATTTTCCTTCTTCGAGATATTGTATGCTTGAACTCCATCGCTCCACAAACTTTTAAGTTCTTCAATTAACGGCTGCAGATAGATATCAATGCTCTTCTTTGGATGTCTTGGCCCAGGAACAAGTACTGATAAAAAATATTCCCTTTTCATAATACCAGGAGGTAGGTTATACGGGGTTACGATGACAGGCCAGACCGAGTGTGCTTCACCGCTCATACCCACTAGATTAAATCCATCTATTGCTAATCCTAGATAAACATTTTGAATTTCCTCAGCGAAATCAGGATATACCTTATAAAATGCTTCCACGCTGCTGCATCAGAAGGGTGATGCATTTCTCCTTTTGGCGATACATGTTCTATGTGCCATCGCATTTGTGATGCAGTCGCCTTTTGTTGATACATACGCTTCAACCTCTCTGTAATAGGCATATAAAACATTCTTTGTTTTGGACGTCTTTTCCCCTTCGCATGGTTCTCGTGATATCTATCTTTCCCACAAAACCGACACGCCAACAACTCTCGATCTTCTTTCCAAAATAACATGCAATTATCCTCACAAATGTCAATCTTTAAAACAGGGAGACCAAGCGACTTCGTCAGCTTCTTCATCTCATAATATGAACCAGGAGATATATTTGGTTGTGGCAAAACATCTCTAAAAGTTTGTGATATCTCATCCATACATGACTCCGCCAAATTATGATTAGTTTTTACTTTCATTAAAGGAGATGCCAAGTATAGTTGACAAATACCTTCAATACATCCATCATATAGTGGTCGATTGGCAGCTTCAAAAGCTTCAAACACCCTTTCTTCATATTGCTCTTCAGTGGGTTCTTCCATCAAATTCTCCAATATATCGGTTGACCCAAAATATCCTCCTAGAATGCTCTCTTGATATGGCATGTCTTCCGCATACGTTGCTTCATTTCCCATAAATTGGCCTCCCGTCGATGATTCTCCAACGTCATAGTAGTTTTCTCCATTGCTTGACCATACATAACAATTATTCTTGAAGACGACTCGGTAAAAATGGCGAGATATGGTTCTTGCATCACGTTGCTTTCGGTTTTGACATCTTACACAAGGACATAACATGGCTTTTCGCTCTATGAAAGAATTTTGAATCAAGGCAAATGCAAGAAAAAATTCAACACCTTCGCTAAACTCGCTTGAAACAGTATTATAAGTGGATCAATGTGTTTATCCATCCACTCTCGGTTTTGAAAATAATAAGACATTGAATCATCGTTTGTGTTTTTTTTTTTGGTAAAAATCATTTTCTTAACTCTTGTTAAATTTATTATGCTTCTTGCAATCTAAACGAACTTCATTTGTTTATATAGGCAAAACCTTGACACGTTCTTGCCACGATTTGCCATGAAAAATTTGCTACGATTTTTGCCACTTACTGTCACGAAATTTGCTACAATTTTAACATGAAAATTTTTCGTGGCAAGCTTTTTGAATCTTTTCAGCACCAAATCAGATGGATGGGATGACACTAAGAAAACTTGCCACGAAATTTACCACGAAATTTACCACAAAAAGATGTTCGTGGCTTTTTTTTGTACTTATCACTGCCATATGCGCATGATTTTGATTGCTTTGACATTATTTTCGGTGGGATACACACGTTTTGCTACGAAATATTTCGTGGCAAACTTTTTATTTTATTTTTTTGCCTCTAATTATTATCAAATTATTATAAATAAAGTTAGCCACGATTAAAACGTAGCAAAATGTGGCTTAGTTTGACACGAAATGTCACGGTTTTTATCGAGACAAGGAAGCCATGTTATTGTCGTGGCAAATTCGTGGCTATAGTTTGCCAGGATATTTTCCGTAGAAATTTCGTAGCACTGTTTGCTACGAATTCGACACGATTTACCAAGTTATTGTTTTCGTAGCTAATTCGTAGGTAGTTCGTAGCTTTTGTGTTTTTGCCACGAAATTTACGTGCCAATTTTGTGGCTGTGACGCTGTTTTTTACTTGTGCATGTGTCATCCTTTATTACGTGCCACTCTGGTAAAACTAAACAAAGTCAGAGTTGTAGAAAAAAGTGACAAATCCTATCTCTTGATGGTGAAATAGACATGTTGACATTCCCAGTAAAACCTAACTATGACACTAACCATACCTCGTTCCATCCTGCTCAACTACAATCATATTTACATTGCAAGAAGCCATTCACACTGAAACGAGAGCCTCAGCCAATACATAAACACCTAAGTGGTCGCCAAACTTCTAAACAAAAATAGTGAAGCTGGCTTTTTCGACCCATAGCACACAAGTATGAGGAAGTATCAACAGAAGGAGCATATCCAAAAAGGAAGAAACTTTCAAGCTTAGCTATACAAGAATACTACATATTGATCCCAAGAATGCGAAAGAAATATGTCCAGCCTCTTCAAAGAAGTAACCATCATATAGTCCATTTTCCTTAACAGAGATAACATTTACAAATACTACTCAAGCTTTCAAGGATTTTGCTAATATTCCAATTGCAACAAAAGCTACCTCAACACTAAGTGTACCCCTAGGCCTTAGGACTAAGAACTTGGTTAAGCTCAAACTGGTAAAAATTAAAATTGATTAAAGAGTGATTTCCAGGTGTAGCACCTCAATTTAGAATGACAACAACTGAAACAAGCTCAGAAATATCTTGACCTTAACGCCACTTCCTGACAAACACCATATCTAACTTTGCTCTCAAAACATCTAGCATTCCTCTCCTTCGGAAACCTATCCAAGGACTGTGCCCGTTGCGGATGGCTACATTGGTTATGGTACTCTGGAACAGGCTAAAGACAAGCAAAAACAAACATAATGAAGGTCATCATTGTGCAAAAATTGAACAAACGCAGAAACAACAAAAGTGTTACCATATGATTCTGTTGAGCAAGCTCTATCCCATGCGTCTCACTAGAACCACCCAATAGAGACGAAGCAGCATCGACCTACGAAATCTGTTCCCTAAAAAATGGTCAGGAACAAAAGGACATGCACACTACTCTTACGCAATCAACACAAAAGTATTAACCTTTTCAGGACCAACAGTTAATACAGTTTTAAGCACACTAAAGGAGACAGAACAAGCAACTAAGCATATCAGATTCTCAGGTACTTAAGTCAAACCGAAGCTGAGATTTAACTCTTAACTCGTGTCTACTGTTGGGGAAAAATAATTCATGAGCAAGATCCTTCGGTTAGAGAAAGACTGATCTATTGGTTCCAGTTTCCAGCTTCTGACTTCTGGGTTCCGGGTAAGATGATTCCTCCTACTTCCGAGTAAAGATGAAAGCTTCTGGATAAATATGAACATTCACATATCTCAGGATATGGTCGAATTTCCTTAAATCAAAGCGGAAGTATTCTTTAATAAATGCATGCATGTCTTCAAAAACTTGGAAATATTTTATTATATAAGGATATAGTGAATATTTCCAAATCTTAAAAAAGATGCATGACTTTCTTCTACAAATATGGGGTTCCTGACCCTAAAAAAGGGGCTGAACTCGTTATATTCATTCATCTAAAGAAGACCTCAAATTCAACAGCCACGAAGGCAGAAATTCATACCTAGAAAACTATCTTTATTGATATGCCTATGACAGGCTGATCTCTGTGATTACTACAACCTAGATCAAGGTTTACGCTCACTGGAACTTGTCTACAAGTCTACTCACCGGCTCAAGCCACAATTTCCAGTCTATCAGCAGAAATACTACACGCTCACTGTAGCATATCAACTATTCTACCATATGTTCCGGCCTTCTGCCTTCCAAACCAGATGACTCCTATCAACTACAGAGCCACATGCGCATAATAACAAGGCTACATGCCTACAACTGGTATACATGCCCATTTAAGCTTGTGCATGAACTAGGGATGGCTTGATCCCCCATTGAAGGGTGCTGAGGCAATCTCCACTGAAAGATATAGCTATAAATCCAAACATCTTCCATTGTTCTTCTCATAAACATCCATAGAACACCTCTTGAAGTAGGAACCATCACCTGAAGCAGGAGACCATGCAGTCATCACTATAAAAAAGCAGCTCCTGCCATACCATATATTTACCCTGCTTATATCAAGACAACAAATGACTCGTACTGGCCCATACCAATATGGTAGTAGAATAAAGACGAGATATCCTAGTTTACCAACAACTACAGCAGGAGAATTCAACACAACGAGTCGTCTCCTTCCTCCTATTATTCCGTAGAGTTAAGCACGAATCGCTTACACAAAATACTCTAACAATTTGGCGCTATAAAGAGGGGCAGTTATAACTACATGACGATGTGATAGGCGGAACAGATACCACATGTCTTCATGTAAAAAACTCACAACCCCCATACACTTGGGGCAGAAACGACTTGTTTTAACCAGATCAAAAGCTCATGCGGCTGGAAATCTAAAACACTTCTCTAAGGAAGGATAAGACCGTGCTACCAGCAGTATCAAAACTCAACGCAGCTACTATTCATGAGTTCCTGCTGGTTTTGCATCTCAACCACAAATCAGACCTGTACAATCTTTGGTTCCTGCTGGTTTTGGGTCTCAACTACAAATCATGCCTCTAAAACCTTTGGATACAATGCTCCCAACTAGGAGCAGTCATTACCAGCATCAATATCAGAAGGTAATCCACTAGCAACAATCAAGCAGGCCCTAGACACCACCAATGCGTTCAGGTTCGAAAATCCTCCCCCCATGAGAAAGATTCAATGTCCTCAAGCATGACACAACAAATTTCTTCCTGGTTTACGACTTCGACGAATTCCAAAAGCAGGAGAAGTCAGAAGAAAAATTTCTGGGAATACTGCGGGCATACCTGACCACCACTAAGAGGTGACTGAAAAATCACCTTACTCTGCTTCTAGGTAGTATTTCAATCCTAGACCAGCTAAATAATTTGTTAAAGAGAACGCTTTGAAATACTTAGCAAATTCCATAGGACTTGTCTGGTACAAGGAACAATAACCATAGTCATAGAATAAATAAGCACATCTCACTGGAGATGGGAATTAATAAACTTCTGAGGGAAAATTTCTTAATGGAGTTCTCGGACAAAGACAAGAACCAACCAAAAGCAGGAGGAACCTTGCCCAAACGCCAGGCGAGTTGCAAATACTGCTCCGCCTCCTGCAATCGATTCCCTCACCCCACTGAAAGCAATAAAGGTAGGAGAACACACGTTCCTTCTTTGAGTCTTCGTAAAGGAAAAGACTCTAGCCTTATAGCAAGAAACCAAGACCAGCTTCGGCTATCCATGGAGAAGAAAAAAGACTACATCCAGTCCATTGAAATAAGAAATCCAAGGTTGCAATAAATAGCAATAATAAATGCGAGTTTATGGCTTCTCACTTTACATGGCATCAAACTCGAGCAACTCGGCGACTACTAAACTTATCAAGAGAAAGCTCCGACCACCTTACGACTGCTTTTCCTGGCAATGTACGCTGACATACTTCTAAGGGAAGCAAATATGTGTACCTCTACAAGTTCCCAAGGAAGCTAAGGCCACGTGCCCCTACAAGTTTCCAAGGCTACAAGCCTCAACAAGGTTCTAGGAACCAGAAGTTCGTAGAAATGAACTCAAAGCTACGCGCCTATATAGGGTTCTAGGGCCAGGTGCCTCTACAAGTTTCTTGAAATCAGGAATTTCCAGTAAGGGAACCAAGGATACATTCCACTACAAGCTAACAATGAAGTAGGTCCAAGGCCACATGCCTTATGAACTTCTAAGGAACACACAAGTAAGAGAAAAGCAAGGGTAAAAAAGTGAAGTGTTAACCCAAGCGGTAAGACACATCAACTTACCCACAAAAAGGGGGATCGAAGACAAAGCAATGAGTCATTAAATGACATCCGTAAAGAGCTGAGAGTGGCTCACCCAAGAGAGAGCAGATAATAGCCAGAACGAGTCATTAAATGACGTCCATAAAACACTTAGAGTAGCTCACCCAAGCGGGAGCATAGAACATTTAGGACGATTCATCAAATGACATTACAAAACGATGAGAGTGGCTCACCCATGCGGGAGCAGAGAACATCCATAATGGGTCATCAAACGACATCACGAAACGCTGAGAGTGGCTCACCAAAGCGGGAGAAGAGAACACCCAAAAAGAGTCATTAACGACACCTACAAATGGAAGAAATCGAAGGAATATAAGCAAGACAACATTTATGGATGATCAACAGCATGAATGGATTTACTATGTCCCAGTATGGAGACAAAAACACCAATCCCTGCGAAGAATCATCTTAGCCATGTCAACTCCTACTATCCAAACAACGGATTCCAACTCCAGACCCGGGTCAAGTCCTACCTCGTGGTTAGTTTGGACTCGGGGCCATATAAGAGTCAAGCCCTGCTATCCAAGCTCAAAGAAGAAGAAGTACTGTTGCTCTACCTGATAAAACCCGAGCACACAAAGAGGGTCGTCCTGGTGCGAGAAGAAAAAAGTAAGCAGTGCCATGTGTGCTACATAAACACAGAGACTTGATAAGTCGTCCGAAAATCTTGCCCTCCATCAGTAATAACAGCCAGGAAATCATGGCTTAGTTCTGGACTCATCCGATCGTGGTGGTATCACTATTTTTAATAAAATATTGCTCCATAAGCTAGAGTTACAATGGCAATTAAGCAGAAATATAAAAAAGAAAACAAGCAGTAGAATACTGCTTCACCATGGAGAAGAAGTTCAGAAGATCATTTACCAACCCATATATAATCTTGAGGCAAAAAGCAAGAAAAATGATATAATCACTGAAGTAAATCAAAAATTCGCTTTCTTGATCCAACCATGTGCCGATACGGAAAACATGTGGCTACGTGCCACCAAGACCATGCACTAAAAAGACGGATCTCGTTAATCATTGTAATATGATTCTGAGATCAAGAATTCCTGCTTCTGGGCAGGGCATCAGATCACCTACGGAAGATACACATGATCTTCATCAGGCGGACGTGATGTATCACCATTGTAGCCTTCTACTACACAAAATTCCTTGTCTATGCCAGGAACCATTAACTAAAGAAAGAAGATCAAGTACCCACTGCAGTATCAATGATTCCTTCCCCTGATCAGGCCATGCGCCACTTGAATCAGACTACTAGAAAGCTATATGACATCGAGGCCCTACACCAAGAAACAAAATTCATCATCCGCGAATGCGAGAATAGGATCATGGATCCTTCGAGATTACAATCTGATCAGGGTCCGAATCTGGAAATGCTTATTTGGCGGCACTCGTCCTTCGAATATTTAAGACTAATATCTCCACTCCTAGTTTTATATGTATTCCAGGCCATAAAAACCCATAAACGACATTAAAGAAGCAACGTTAAGCCTATGATAAACCTGCTGAGAAGGTATGACTCAAGTCTACCAAAGTGCACAGGCTATCTCCCAACTTCACCCATGAAATTGAAAGATAAGGGGAAAATAGTGTTGGGGATTTGTCAAGGGAGTCATTACTCTTGCTTCTAAGGAGGACGCCACCCTTCAGATCCCTTCCTGGAAAAATCCCGCTCAGATCCGGCTCAATCCATGTCTCTGGGTAAAATGAAAAATTTCTACTAAAGACAAATCTTCCATATGTTCGAATATTGAAGTCTCTAACATAGATCCCGACAACTATGCTTTATAAAAGGGATTATCAGAACCTATGATCTTGCGCATAAGTAGAAAACCCACAAAATATGACGCATGAAAATATTAGACAATCGCAAGAATGGTCGAGCATAAGCCATAGTATGCCGTCAAATACAATAACTCCTGCATGAAAGCTCAAGAGCCTACTCCCATGCAAGAGATAGTACGGAAATGAAAAGTACTGCCTGAGAATCTTACACGTTTACTCTTTGTCAGGGAGCATATTGCATGAGATGCAAAGTACTGCCCGAGAAGCTTATACGCTTATTCTCAGGCAGAGAGCATATTACACAACATGCAAAGTATTGTGTAAGAAGCTTATATGCTTACTCTTATGCAGAGAGAATCATAAGAAACATGCCAATTCCTGCGACAACGCAGGAAGGAAGCATAATTACATTTGCAGAGTACTGTATCCAAACTCAAAATTTGTACAGGGAGAAAACCTACACCCTTGCATATATGTGGGACATCCATGAAAATGATGCAAAAGGTATACTAAAGCAGTAATTGGTGCGCACAAGCCTGAGTGTGTTTTCCAAAAATACTTAGTTCCTGCATAAAGGTCTCGCGCCAAAACATATGCAGGAACCTCTCTTATGAAATGTGAATATTCCTGCGTCAAAACACTAAGAGCTAGAGAGAACGCAGGAACCATGAAGTACGCTTGCAAAGTACTGTAAACAACCCCATGATTTATACAGAGAGAAAAAAGTGCAAAGTCCGGACCACGGGAGCACCCAATTCCTTGCTTATCCAGACGTAGAAAGCAGTACGACTGGCGCTTGAGTCACCACCCCAGCTAGATTCACACCAGAACCGATTGTTAATTCTGGCTCTTGCATAACCCTAGCCAGGTTCGAAGTCACACTAGCACGTGATCAAAGTCTGATAGTGGCTTTCCTGCAAGAAGCATAGTGCAACACCCCAAGATGTTGATAGTGGCCTACTTCCGATTGGCAGACTGTAACATCTAAACCAACACTGATAGTGGCTTACCTTGGGGGCAGAGTTCAATGTCACAAACAATTAAGAGCAACTTACTCACGAGGACAGACCTCGATATCAAATCTTAAACCTCCGGGTTGAAATTAAAGGATAGGCCTACGACCTTCGGGTCCCAAAGGCATATATCCTAATCCTTCGAGTTCCAAAACGAAAGTCCACACAACCTCCGAGTTCCAGGACGAAGTCCATACAACCTTTGGGTTTCAATACGAAAGTCCAACAACCTCCGAGTTCTAGGAACAAATTCCATACAACCTCCGGGTTCCAGGACGAAAGTCCATATAACCTTCGGGGTCTAGGAAGAAAGCCCATACAACCTCTGGGTTTCAGGACGAAAGCCCATACAACCTTCGGGTTCCAGGATGAAACTCCATACAACCTCCGGGTTCCTAGAAAAAAATCCATACAATCTTTGGGTCCCTTCACAAAAAGTTCATTCAACCTCCAGGGTACAAAGAATCACGTCCTCAAACATGTGGGTTCTTGGAGGATGTATTTCTAAACCTTTAGATTATGGGATAACATGCAAAGGATTCTCCGGGTTCGACCGAGACATGTCCATATACCTCCTGATCCAGGAGAACACATCCCAAAATCCTAGGGTTTTAAGATGAAATTTTCTTAAACTTCACGATACCTTTCGGTAGCAGGATACAAGTTCATCCAAGCATTGATAGTGGCCTACTCCGGGGGCATATTGCAATGTGATATAGATTTGATAGTGGCCAAGAGTTAATGGCAGAGTTCAACAAAATTTCCCACCTTTTTATCCAGTATGGAAAAAGTTGCTCACTGAAGACAATTCAACGACATGTTCAAGAGATCATCTCCGGTTACCTAGAACTGATTAGGTTGTCTCATCTACCTGAATGACATGTCTGAAAATTTATCAGATTTTCTCTGGATATCAGGATGATATGTCCAAAAGATTACTTCCGGCCACCAAGAATCGACTAGGTCGCCTCCGGGTTTCAAGACGACACACCGTATAATCTAACAGATTACCTCATGGTATCAGAATTCGACGGCCATATGATTAGCAAGCAGAATGACTTGTCCTAGAAAATACCTGCCATAAATTACTACTCTATGGAAAAGAAGGAAATATTTTCTCATTTATTTCCCATGCAAAGAAACTTCGAGCAAGACTCAATTACGACACATTCGTAAGGTTCTGTTCAAAGTTCCTCAAAGACAAGGCGAGAATATACTGCATCAAAACCTCGAAGAGCATGAAACAAACAAAATTCAATAAGGGGAACTTGCATGAAGACATAAATGAATGGCCACTACTACCTACTGCATGATGAAAGAGGCGCAAGCAAGGCCAATGAAATCAAGCATGGGGATCATCAGTTTAGGCCCCTTAGGTCTTAACAAACGTCTCATCCTCGCCAAGATCCTCTTTTTCAGTAACCTTTGATCTTGACCTATCTACTCCTCCACTCGATCATAAAGCCAGAGGAGCCTCAAGAAATGTAGGCTGATATAATTTTGAAGTAAAGCCTGGTGTAGCTACGGCAAACCAAGGTTAATACCAAGATAGAAAGTCTCACACATGGAAAAATCATAGAAGAAAGAGGTAGAGGCTGGGACAATCAACTAGCAGCAGGGAAAGAAGATGGGGCATCGTCTTGTATGAGAAGACAGTCCCACAGACTCAATTTGATTGCATGCGATAATGTAGTCCTGCTTCCGGTTATATATTGGTTTCTACATGGTGGCTTGCTCGATAATCAACTTCTGGGTAATCCCTCAACAATCAATGGAAGTGGATCCACATTCGGTCAACTCACCCTCACCAGGAAATAAGGCAACACAAACCTTTGGACCATGCAAATCTACCACTAGGAAAGTTTCTCTTCTACTCCAGGATTAGGACACCCATGTGCAGGCCATCCGAATCCAAAAATACAGCTAGAAACAGATGGACTTCTATTATTGACATAATCACAACCGAGCACATGCCCACTGAAGCATGTGTGGGAGTTTATCTACATTGGTGCAGGCCACAACATCATGCCCATGGGGCATACTGATGTACATACCACCTGATCCAAGCCATGCACATATATCGGACCATGGATTCTCATCCATTATCTGGGTTATACATCTCCAACCAGGTTATGAATCCTTTCAGACCATGTACTTGTACATTGAAGCACTACCACCAAGGAAGTTTGATGGCTCAGACATTAACATCCTGTTAGGAAGATCAGCTGACGTCCTACTCCAATTCAACAAGAAATTTGATGCCATAATACAACTCCGGAATTCCTCCAAAAAAACCATGTTACTTCCTGTCTTCAAACATGAAACCGGAAAATAAGGGGTAAAATATTAAGGAAAATAATCCAGGAATAAGATCCTCTGGGTTATAGCAGCACGCTGATCTATTGGTTCCGGCTTCCAACTTTCGGTTTCCGACTTCTGAGTTTTGGGTCAAATGATTCCTCCTGCTTCCGAGTAAAGAGGAAAGGTTCAAAATAAATATGAACATTCAAATATCTCAGGATATGGACAAATTTCCTTAAATGAAAGGGAAAATGGAAGTATTCTAATATCTATCCCTATCTTCAAGAAAATTTGAAATATTCTATTATCTAATGATATAGTGAATATTTCCAAATCCGAAGAAAGAGACACGACTTTCTGCTGCAGGAATGAAGGAATGGCTGTTTGTGAACCCATCATGAATGGCCTTCTTGTCAAACTGCCAAGGCCTTCCCAACAGGATATGGACGGAGTTCATGGGAAGAACATCACACACAATCTCATCCTGGTACCTTCCAATGGTTATAGGAACCATACTTGTTCTGTGACCTTCGGTTCACCATCCTCAATCAGCCTTTGCAGTAGATATAGTCTAGGATGTTTGCCAGACTTCAATTCAAGCTTTTCTACAAGAGATTCACTAGCAACGTTAGTACAACTCCCGACATCTATAATCAAACTAAAACTTTTATCATAAACAATGCAACGAGTGTGAAAAAGATTCTCCCTTTGATTATTCTCTCCTGGTTTGGATTGAACTTTCAGTGATCTCCTCGTAACGAGAAGTTCTCCACGAGCTGGATAGTCTATAGCTTTTGCATCAGTAACCTAAGCCTACTCATCTTCAGAGATCAGTCCACCATTCTCAAGTAAGATCATGACCTTCTTGTTGGTGCACTCGTTGGCATGGTGTCCAAATCCATGGCACTTATAACCCTTCACATCTCTGGTTCTGGTAGCTAATGTATTGCCCTTGTCATCTCGTTCAAATATTCTTTCCCTGGGAATGTGGTTAATTGGATGAAGCTCATAGCACCAGGATCTCTCACTACCTGCAATGATGTCAAGACTGCGTTTCTGACTGAATGATTTGATGAAGCAAGGGCTGCACAGATGAGGAATAAAATTTCGACATTCTCTTAGGGAGCTACTTAAGCTTTCAGAATCTCTCGGTACATGATTAGGAGATACCAAAGAGACTGTCCATATAATGACCCTCACGAGTGGATATAATTTTGGTCGAGAAACTTTTGAAAATTCAGATTCGAGTTTAATCGATCATAATTAAAAATAAAGATCGAACCGATGAATTAATGGGTCGACGAGATTTTCTTGTGGTCTAAAGGAGTTCCCTTGATAGTTCTGGTCGAGTATTAGTTATGTTGGTCAAATTTTATTCAAGCTAGACGAGTTTGGTTGAAGCAGGAAAATAATCAAAGGTCGAGAAAATTTTAGTTGAAAACTGTCAGAAAATTACCGACAAGCTTCTTAAAATTCCTTATAAATCATCCATGGTCCTTCACCACCTTTTCTGCCTGATTTCTCACCAAAAGTCACATGACAAGCACAAGCTGCCTGCTTGCTTGCTTGCTGGACAGATCATGTGAGAAGCACATAATTTATGAACCTTTCTTAAAAGGAAGGAAATGGAAGCTGCTGGTGGCTGGGTGTGGTGAAGCAGGACGCCAGCTCTCCTTGATCACTTCTTCTTTGTGTTAAGCTGAGACACTCAGATTGGACTCCTCCTCAGCTTTATAACCACTTCAGTTAGTTTCTTGCACGTTTTTGGTTGCTAAAAAAAAAGAGAGAGAATTTCAGTGGAAAAAATCAGAGAGAAAGAAGGTGAAATCAAGAGAAAGATCATGAAGAAACCTTAACAAAATTCATCCAACAGTTGGCCCAGTTTGTTTTCTTGATAAGGATCAGAAGGTAAGGGAGTTTGATTAAACGCTAGACCTAGTTCAGCTTCTGTTATGAACCAAACCCTCATCTTTCTTTGTGATCCAGTACAGCCGTGTGTAAATCTTGGAGAGGAGATCCGTTTAAGACCATCTAACCGTGGTGATCTAGGGTAAGAATCCTGCCTTATCCATGTTTTGAGCAATTCCATGTGTTGTTAACCTAAGGTCATGTTCGGATCACTTGTTTAAGATGGTGTACTGATTAGTTTAGTTTAGTTTCGGTTGGAATCAATCTTTGGAAACTGCTAGCTAAACTGTTTATGGTCTGAGTGAAGTTAAAACGAGATGAACTAACCTTTTCCTGAATCAACCTTGTCTGAACCAAACTGATATGATATAGGAGGAGTAGAACTGAGCTTTAACTTAACTCATTTAAGTAGTTAGAGTGAACCAAACTGCCAGAATATATTTGTTCTGAACCGAACAGGTTTGATCTTGTCTAGTACTTGTCTGAGCCAAGCTGTTTATGGTCTGAACCTATCACTTACTGATCTATTCTGAGTTAGTATAAACTGGTAAGTTATTTCCTGAACCGAGCTGATTAGATCTAAGTCAAAATCCTTCTTCAGAACCGAATTGTTTGGATGGATGATCATGTTTCCTAACTGCTTATTTCAGGTCGGTCCAGCCTAGTACAAGAATGTTTCAAGACTTGCCCAAATCAGTTTCAAGACCAATCTCTAGGTGAGTCATGGGTGATGTGGTGTTATATCACATATGTGTGTGTGATTGAATGGAATAGAACTATATTTGTTAAGTAGTAAAGTCTCTTTATCCTTTGAAAATGTGTGGTGTTTACTTAATGTAAACGCTTAACACATAAAGAAATATTTGAAAGTATACTTTGAGGTTAAGCCACCTCTTAGTACTTGTTCTCAAGTACTAATTATAAGTATAAATCATGTATGGATTAATTATGAAATAATAATGGAATTAAGTATTAAGTGAAAACTCATTATTAAATCACTATCCCTAAATTCCCGCATTACTGTGACTTGTTCCTGCGAATGGAACAAGGTCATGAAGACACGATGATGGGGTAGCAGCCTGGAGGCCGTGTACTGCATGTCGATGTAGTCCTGAATAATCATTAAGATGTTCGAGGATGATGGTAATGCTAACTCACTACTCTCGGTTAGCCTTTGCGGTTTGTCGAGTTTAGTATATATAAATTAAATGATAAATAAAATAAGATTCACAATGACGAATAATATATTTATGTATAATTCAAGTACTTGTATGTTCATGTTCATGCTTTGATGATTGTTTGATTGTACTGTTGATTGTGTAGTGATCTAGATTCACTGGGTAAATTAGTTACTCACGACTCATTGTTGTGTGCAAGTAACCACTAGTTGGGGAGATCTATTCTTTTTTTGGAAAGTCCTCATCATATCACGGAGGTTCAGCTGTAGGAAATCTTCTTCAGGGGTATTCATTTGTGTTATATGTTGATGCTGGATGGTGAAAGCGAAGGGAACATCAAGACCAAAACACCACAAGAGGCTAAGATAACGATTGAGCACTTGGTGTCTAGCAACAATACCAAAATCTGGATTTTCACTGGATGAAATCAGCTCTAATGGATGGTGACAAGATTGGTTCTGTACGTGAAGTCTCAATGGTGGAAAAGGCCATAGAGAAGGATGAGAATCAACGACATCTTCAGAGGATGGAATCTATGATGGTGAAGGTCTTGAAAATTCAGCATAATTTGACTGCATACTTAAATCTGAGGTTGGATGTTGTATACAAAGAGCTGAGTGGAAAAATTGAAGCCTTGGATACCCATGTCATGATTCTAGATACCCAAGTTTCTCAGACTGCAGAACTGTGAAGAAGCAAGAAGCTCTGGTTAAAGAGAAAGCTGAGGAGAGCAAGAGGCACCAAGTTGATGCCATCTTAGATAATGATTTTGGGGAAGTGATCGAGCATAAGAAGCTGGAAGAAGGTTCTTTTCTAGTAGAAAATTCTATGTCCTTTGGCAGCTTGCACTAGTGTCGATCGACAGCACCTACTAAGCATCGATCAACACCCATTGAATAGTATGTAGGAGCGGTAAAAATCATGAGCCAGTCAGAATTATCCGCTCCACACTCGCATCCTCCCACCCCGTACTGTGAAATAGATGACGTTGATCGACATAAACAAGACAAAGTCGATCGGAAAACACGGTCGAGCATCGATCGACAAAGAAACCGAGCAGTGATCGACACCCACCCCTGATATGTCGAGTGCTTTTACCAATCACTGATGCCCACCTCTTGAATGCAACTTGATAACCATCTCAGATATCCACAAAGGCAACGTTGAACACCAATCAGTGACCTGAAAATGCAACAGAACAAGAGCAATCGACCCCAGCTGAAATTTCTTTTATTGACTATCGACACCCTATGGACAAATATGAAGCTATCATGGATCAGAAATCAGCAAAAGAAAGAATTCCAATTGGGAAGAGAGTGGAAACTATAAGTCCCCAAACACCTCAGGAGAGAAGCGAACATAGTTGAACTTGATGGAATTCAAAAGAGAGTGAAGAGGGTTCCTAAGGATATGTCTTTCGAGGTTTCCTATCATAAGTATAGACTTGGTAATTTCTTCAGAGAGAGAAGATAGGTAGATAAGGACATTGATCATTTATTCAACAAGGTCAGCCGTAAACCTAAGAGGACACTGAAGGAGGAACAATATCCTGGGAAGTTCCTGATACCAAGCTGTATACATAGCCACGATTGCCAAACCCATTCTGCCATACTGGATCTGCAGTCAGCATCATGGCCATAGCCACTGCTGATCTATTAGGATTAAAGATGGAAACATCTCAAGATAGTTTCACCTTCGTGGATAACTCCAAAGAAAACTCAGAAGGCATGATCAAGAATGTTAAGGTGGAGATACGGGAGTGTACTATCCCTGTGGAATTCCATGTCGTGGAGATTAAATCAGGTTGGAAATCTTCTCTTCTTTTTGAAATAGCCTTCATGGATACAGTGGGGGCAGCTTGTGATATAATTAAGAATAAGATGTGCCTGACTAATGTTGATGAAATTTTCTTTTATGAACCTGTGGACAAGAATAAAATTAAGGAGTTTATTTCATGGATAGAGCAATTTGAAGATCCAGGTCCTACAGCTGATTCAAGTTGCTAGACTGCAAAACTACCTTCAGCATCGGTCGACGCTCAGCCTTCATAATCGATCGACACGAAATCTTCAATATCGGATAAGGGCCAAGAAGAAGAAAAAGAAGAATGCAGATGCAGATTTTCTGGCACTAGCTCCTTCGCAATGTCAAGAGGGAAGTCTTGAGTATAGGGTGTGTGTGGGAAACTAAATTTGCACTGTCGATTTAATGAACTGAAGGAAGTCAAGAAATCCTAACTTTCCGTAAGGTCCTAGATTCTCTGGGTAAACACACAAATACAAAGAAGAGACAATAACAAGATATCAAAAGAGAATGCACATAAGCGTTTTATTGATTAAGACGAAGTAAAATTGCAAAGATTCACCGAAAACAAGATGGATGGAAATTCGTCAACAGTGAGAATAGAAGAAACAAAACAGTAAAATGTTCTGAGTATCAAAACTAGCTAGTCTAGCTGCCTTGATCCTAAGTTCTCCTAAAGCTAACAATAAATTCCTTCAAAACCAAATATTTGGATCCCCTTGCTCTTTGTCTTGTTCTTCTTTATATAGGTCACCAAAGTTGGTCACCTTTACTTTTCTGCCCCCAATTCGAGTTTATCTTCCGCGGAGGTCTTCCTTATCTTCTCGATTTTCCATAATTATCCTGAGACTTGATAATTATCTTCTTTTTCATTTATCCTTTGCGGAAATCCGGTGGACCATCATTGCAATCTAGTTCATTCTCGTCTAAAATCATAAGTGGGCTTTTATCGAGTTTTAGACCCTTTCGGGCCATTTGCGAATTTAGCGATTTTTACGGTTTCTTTCGGCGAAACCGTCCCTCATATGTTTATACAATATTTGTTCCGCAAAATGATAAAACAATCATGGAATCAATAGAATTATGGTGTTTAAGTTAACCATTGTCGTTTTATACGATTAACCTGTAGTTTTGGCGAGAAAACAAGTTTTACAATTTTTATCATAAAACTTTTAACGGAAACTCCAATCAAGGTGAGACGATAGACGTCTTAGAAAATATAGGACGGAGAGGATGATGAAGATTGTGTGGTCTAGTCTCCCACGGGCGACTAGACATTGTTGAGTGTATAGTCGACCATTGGCGAATATACATTGTTGAGTGTCTAGTCGCCCATGGGCGACTAGACTGTTTTCCGTGTCTAGTCACCAATGGGTGACAAAAAAGGCTGCTTGTCTAGTCTCCCATGGGCGACTGGACAATTTTTTCGTGTCTAGTCACCCATGGGCGACTAGAAAATGTGTGCGGTTCTTCATCGTCCCAAAACTCATTATTTTGTAATGTTTGGAATGTCTGGAATGAATTTTCTTTGGAGGATAGCCTTAGCAATCCTGGACGTTGATTTCAAGATTACCGTTCTTGACCCCAACGGTGCGCTGCAGAGGAAGTCCAGAACCTTTTACCATGGTTAGAGTGCTATGTGACTAGAGATGAGAGACAAAGGGGAAGTTTCTGAAAGAGCTTTTATTAATTGCATCAACAAAATGAGGAAGAGAGACACGAAGAGTTGTCTTTTAGCAATTTCACATTCTCATCCGGAATAAATCAGCTCTCAAGAAAGTTAACCTAATGACTAAAAATAAGAATTGGGTGGGAGGCAAGCCAGTATTCATTATGTTTTAAATTTATTTTCTTTTTCATGAATTTAATATTTTCATATTTTTCTTTAATTGCAGTAAAAAAAAGGAAAGATCGAGAACCACCATCAGTCGACGACGGATCACAAACATCGATCGATACTGATCACCAACGATCAACGTCATAACATTACCATCGATCGACACCCTTAACAGAGTTGAGTATTTTTGACAGTCGTCAGTACTTTTACTTATGTTTTAATTTTTTTTCCACCTAACCAGGACGGGATAACACTGGGGACAATGTTATTTAAGTATGAGGGAGGTTTACTAATATTTCTTTCTATTTTGGAGTTTTATTTTTGTGTGCTTATTGAGTTTTAATAAAGTCAAGAAGGGGATTATGATCAGATTTAAAATTTTACCTATTATCTAACCACTCTTTAGCACCATTCTTAGACTTGTTGATTGAAAAGAGTACTAGAGATACCAAAGTTAAAAATCATTCCACTATATCACACTTTCTTAGAAAATTTGAAGGAATCGAAGCTGACCTCCAACCTAATACTGACTTTTTTGCTTGCTTTGGGATTTGGATCAAATTATGTGGTAACCCACTTGGGTTTCAAAAATTCTAAAATGACCCCATCATAATTTAAATTAATTTTACATTAAAATTTAAATAGAAAAGAAGTGTAAATAACTAAAAAATCAGAAGACATTAGGTTATTTACGACCCGTACCATTACTAACCTACCGGACTTTTGAAACCGAAACCCGACCCGACTTTATTAAATCCCCAAATCGAAAACAAATTTCCCACTTTCAACTTTATATTTTCCCACGACCTTCACTTCCGCATCTTCGAATCCAAATCTCCATCTTAAAAAATGACCCCAAAACTCAGAACTAGTCCCAGGAAGAATAATGAATCTCCACCATCGAAGAAGAGGAAGTCTCCACCGCCGAAGAAGCAGTCTACACCGCCAGAGAAGAAGAACAATGAAACGGTGAAGAAGAAAAACACTGAACCGGCGAAGAAGAAGCGAGATAAGCCATCTCCGGTGAAACACAGAGGAGACGATGGTGGGTCGTCATCTTAACCAACTAAACGGCAGAGGCGGAACCCTAACCTTCGAAATCCATTACGAAATGCAGATTCTTCTCCTGCTCTGACGAACCCTGATCCGACAGCTTCTCATACTCAGCCCGACAGTGAAGCTACACCGTCATCAAAGTCGGCGAGGTCACAAGATCCTCCACCTGCGAACACAAAATATCTTCCGGTTACATCTCTTTCTCTTTCTGGATCTTCCACTAAGGGGGGGGAGGGCACATTATTCGGAATCAGAAGGAAGAGAAAATCCAGAAGAAATTGGGTCGAATCAAGGTAACTCTCGCACATCGTGTGAACCTAATGCTAAAGAGGTAGGAAATCAAACTTTAATTCAATTCTTGTAATATGGAGAAACTAGGATATATATATTTATATATTGTATATAGTTGTTCTAGTAGCTATAGTTGTACTTAAGAAAAATGTGACTTATACAACTGAAATAAGTTTAATTAGTATAATACCAATGTGAAATGTAAAATTTTGTAACTGGTACAAATACTTGAATTTAACTTCTAACTAGAACATGTCAATCGTGTATTACTCGTATTATTAATACAAATGTAATATGTAAAACATGTATAACTCGTACAACTATTGCTTATCTAACTAATAGTACTTGTACAACTGTTATATATATTACTTGTTTTTCTTGTACAACTACGACATATCTAATTTTAAATGTAGTATGTAAAACTTGTATTACCTAAACAACTAGTACTTATCTAATAAGCATTACTTGTACAAATGTTATTTGAATCACTTTGTGTCACTCGTACAACTATTACTTGTCTAACTAAGCTTACTTGTAAAATTGTTACAAACTTTTATGACTCGTATAACTATTACTTATCTAACTAGTAATACTTGTACAATTGTTATATGTATTACATGTCTTTCTCGTACAACTACGACATATCTAATTTTAAATGTAGTATGTAAAACTTGTATTACTTGAACAATTAGTACTTATCTAATAAGCATTACTTGTACAACTTTTATTTGAATCACTTGTATCACTCGTACAACTAGGACATATACAACGTCATACAATTACAACTGTAATAGAAAATGTAATACTCGTATAACTAGTATAACTCGTTTATGTATAACTTATGTGATTCGTACAACTAGAATAAATCTATCTAGTAATACTTGAGCAACTGTTATATGTATTTCTTGTATAACTCGTACAACTAGGAAATATACAACTTGTGTAACCCGTATAACTTATACAACTGTTAAGTGTGGTAATTGTTTTAACGTTATTTTTTTGTGCAGATTCAGGAGATGGCCGGAGGAGCAATACGACCACACAGATTTTACTTCCAACCGACCGAGTATAGGAAGCCCTGTAAGCTGTCTACAAGGTGCCATCAACATGTTTTTATCAAGATGACTAAAGATTTTCATGCATCAGAGAGGAAGTGGGTTTGGACCACCCACAGTTCAAGCATTTTTTCCATATGGATTGCCCCACAAAGAGAAAGGTCATAGGCTTGTAGATGTTGTTGCTTCGCGACGTAAAAATTGATAAGAAGAGACAATATGGTGAAGTATTTTCGAGGAAAGATCCCAGAAGTGAAGTGTAGTTGGACATTTTCTGGGTTTATCACCCCAGTGGAGGTTATAATTGTTGCATGAGTGGCATTGAAAATGTATAATTTGTTACTAAAATGATGACTTCAAATGTTGTGAAGATATTGGCGTTTGAAAGTATCACAGTGTTGAAGGAAAATTTTAGAGAAGATGTTGAAGATTTACATAATGACTGTCCAAGAATGTGCAAGTCGAGGTTCATAGCGAATGGGTCGTCAATATATGTGTTGGAAGAGATATATGAGAAGATTGGAGAAACAAAAGTGATATATTTAAAATGTATTTTGTGTGATTTTGTTTAAGTCTTCATATTTAACTTAGTGTGTGATATTATGGTTGTTCATTTCAGGAAATTGTTAATGTTTTGGAACCAAAAGGATAATAGTTAGATCTGTTGGTGGAGGTCTTCGGTGATAGGTTATGTGATTACTTTGATGTGGGATATGATGGGGATAGGGACGACCCAATTGTCGACGGTTGGAACAAGATTATATGCGTCGATCGAGCAAAGATATTTTGGGAGGATTTGTATCAGATGAATACCAAAACTCGAGAGAAAGAACATGATCTTGTGAGGGTTTGTGAAGAACCTGAGGGTCCAAGGGTTTGACAGGAAACCGAGGCCGGATGTGAGAGTTTGAAAACAATGATGATTAAGTTATTGAAACATGAGTTGAAGGTAAGGGATGAAAAAATTGCTCAGTTGGAAGCAATAATTAAGAGTATGGAAGACGACCTCAATTCGAGGGAAAAATTTCAGAAAATGGATGGCTATTTGACACCGGTGAACCGTCTCACAACCAACAAAATGGTATTTAATTTATAACTTATTTATGGTGGTTTTTTTAAAGATAAAGAGTTAACTGTTATATGATCTTATTTTAGACCTCACAGAAAACGAACCTGAGAAGGATGGGGAAAATGATGGTGATAAGGAGTGTGAGGATGAGCCCGAGAAGGAGGGAGAGGAGGATGAGATCGAGAAGGAGGGCAAGGAGGAAGAGATTGAGAAGGAGGGCGAGGATGAGCCCGAGAAAGAGGGTGATAACGGGAAGGCAGTAGAACGTAATGTATTTTATATTTAATTTTGTTATGATTTTATTATGATTTTGTTGTGATTGTGGTTGTGATTTTGTTGGTCCATCATAGAAGACGATGAGGAAGTGTTATCTAAACTTGAAGTTATGGCAGCTGCTGCGGGGAAGGCTGAAGAGAAGGAAGCAAGGGAGAAGGCAGCCGCGAATGACAAAACTGAAAACGAAGATGCAGAGAAAGGAAGAAATGGAGAAGGAAGACGCGCAAGAAGTGGATGAGGATGATGCAGAAGTTTTAGTGGAGGATGTGGTTGCATTGACGAGTCCTAAGAGGGTGTCAAAGCCTTCTCGTTTGAAGAAGTTTCCATTTGTTGAAAAGTGAATTATGTGTTGATTTTCATAATTATCCTATTTTGAACTTACAACGTTGTGATGCTTTTGAATGTTGGTGTTGCTTTTGTATGTGTGAAACTTAAGACTTGTGTTGCTTTTTTATGTGTAAAATGAATTAAGACTTTTGTTATAACTAGTACAACCATGTTAACTATAGCAAAATAATCTGAAAGGTACAACTGGTACAACTAAACAAAGGTGGTACAAGTATCATGGTTAGAACGTGCAACACATTTAGAACTTGATAAACAATTAGTTGTACCAGTTTTGAATTGTACAATAGAATACATAGTTGTACTAGTATTCTAGTTGTACAATAGAATATATAGTTATACCAGTTATGAGTTGTACAAATTTGTACATAGTTGTATTTTGAAAATTTTAGTTGTACCGAGCAAAAAATATATAACCCTCAGTTGTACGGCTTACATTTACTTAGTTACCTCTGTACAAATACTATGGAATCATTAATTTTGTTAACATATATTTGTTATATGTTTTTCAAAAATATAGTTAGCAAACAAGTAAACTAACCTTTAAAGTATAAAGTAGATCTTGCAAACTTAAGTGATGGTGTAATAATTACAAAGGTTTTTTGGTAAACCTTCAAATAATTAGGATGTAACATTTTAAGGACCTTCTAATTTGTCCCTTCCATTGTTTTAACAAGTTAGAAAGTGAAATGAAATTTTATAATTTCTTAATTGACGTAGTTGTACTAGTTGTGCCGATGTTTCCTATCTGGTATACATAAAATAGTTATACTAGTTGTAGTATTATTAAAATACTTAGTTGTACTAATTAGAATAGTATTACAATATAGAAACATGACTTGCATGTTATATGAAGTTTTACCAATTGGACCACTAGTACTTGACATAAACAACACATTACGAATTTGTTCCATTACAATTTTTAAAATACACACTAATAACATCCATAACACATAAATAAGTTCCACAACAAATAAACATGTTTCATAACACATACGTAGGACTCATTCATCCCTTCCCTCATTTCCACTTCCCTCGTTTCCACTTCCCTCGTTGCTACTTCCCTCGATGCCACTTCCCTCGTTGCCACTTCCCTCGTTTCCACTTCCCTCGTTTCCACTTTCCTCGTTGTCACTTTCTTCGTTGCCACTTCCCTCGTTGTCACTTTCTTCGTTGCCACTTTCTTCGTTGCCACTTCCCTCGTTGTCACTTCCCTCATTGTCACTTTCCTCGTTGTCACTTCCCTTGTACTCGCTGTCATCACAGTCACTGTCATCTTTGTCGCTGCTGTGACCAAGCCACTCCGCGAATGGTGGATATGTTTTCTTTGTCTTCCTTTGATATCCTCCTGCAGATGGGAATCTAGTTGTTTGTAATCTTCCTTTCTTTTTCTCCACATACGGCAGGTAGACAACCTGAGATTGTATTTCTTGAGGAACTTTCCAAGACGAATGATGAGGCATGGGATATATTGTTCAATAGTATGCCAATGTCCATTGCTCCGTCCAGTAGTACTTAGAACAATAGTTTTCAACCAACTCCTCCAATGTCTCATCTTTTGAAGTTCTTCCATGCTTCAGGATAGCAGCAAGTGCATGCACACAAGGATACCGATCAATATCAAAATGCCTACAGTCGCATATTCTATTGATCAAATCAACCAAATAACCTTTCCCTTCATGACCAGTAACATTGTACAGACGTTCAAATGTGTTTAGCACTTCCACAGAGAGTGTCTTTGCAATTGGACAATTCTCATGCAATTCAACATGCACACATGGGACAAGTAACTGCGTATGTGGTACCCCTATAGAAAGCTGTCGGTATTTGTTAAACCATTCTATAATCTTCCCCAGGATCGCATCAATCAATGGCAACAACACATATTTCCTTTGTTCCTTTAGAATACCATTCATAGATTCAACAGTGTCGGTTGTATCTATGTTGTATCGTGCTCCTGGAAATTGACATCTTGCCAATTTGGTCTCGTGAACACTCTCATCCAGATAGCCGGCCGCCTGAGGATACCTTCTCTTGAAATCAGTATATTTTCTTCTAAACTCACTCTCTGTGTAAATACCAGCAATTTTCCTGAACTTATGGGAAACCACATCTTTCTTAACGTGACTGCATGTACCTTTCACATTATTTGACAAGTGATATATGCAATATCCATGGATCGCCAATGGGTAGACCTCGTGTACTGTCTTTATGGTGATTTGGTTTATATTAGTACATAATACAAGCTCAGGATCATCTGGTATCAAGGTTTTCAATGTAGTCAAAAACCACCTCCAACTTTCATTTTTCTCACCATCTACTACCACAAAAGCGAGGGGATAATGATGATGATCTGGATCCTGAGCAGTGGCAATAAGAAACACTCCTTTATACACACCCTTCAGGTGAGTTCCATCCATAATTATCACTTTCTGCATGGACTTAAAACCTTCAATGAAAGCTCCAAGCGCGAAGAACATATACTTAAACTAGTTCTTCTTATCCAATACTAAGCGGGTAACACTACCATGATTCAACATTTCTAACATGTACAAGTAAGATGGCAGTCTAGCAAAACTCTCAGTTGGGTTATAACGCACATCATTGACAGCTTTGTATTTTCCTATTGAAGCCGTAGAATACGAAACATCGATTTTTTTATGAACTAAATCTATTAGATCATTTGGTGCCGGAGTCTTGAGTTTTCCTGGATAATCAGCATGCAATACAGATGCAACCAAGCTTGGTGTCCCTCTTTTTACCTTCCTGGTTACACTTTCACTTATCCTACCGTAAGTATGCATCTTCCGATACGTCCTTATACTGAAAAAAAAATCGAGTTCTTCAGGTTTGCAGCTCGTAAATACCAATCGAAACCAACCCCATGACATTTTAATACACAAAGCTGAGGCATCGACTTCTTAATTTCAACCTCAAAACAATTCTTATGCACAGCTTTTTCCACTAAATCCCTCACTTCGTGCTTAGTTTCAAATTCTTGGTGCAAAGTCATGTCAATACCATCATCCCACTCAAAATGTACAATTGGTGTTTCAGCTGGTGTAACATTCGCCAACTCCGCCATATCATCCCTTTCATCACCCACTTCATTGCTTTTCTCATTCTGATCTTCTTTAATACGAGGAATAATTGCAGCTCCTTAAGACCTACCATATCATCATTAGATCTACCATCACTCTGAATTTCCAACATTCCTAGAAGACATCTCGTTACTTTGGTTTTGTGAGACATATTCTGTGAGCTCCACGTGCAAGAGACTATGCGCATGATTTTTATCGACTTGCAATAAATATCCTAAAACATCTTCATCATCCAAGATTTAACACGGCCTCTTCTGAATCATTACCAACGGAAAGTAACTCAGTTGAATCATGGTCACAACAACGTCGATCTTCATTTTCCTACATATTCTATCAATCAAGTGAGAGTAAGTCACCTCCTCGTACCTTCTTTTTTTCAACACTAAAGTAAAAATATGTTTGTCTTTTCGATTCCATCTAACTTCATCTCCCTCGTCTAAATAACTTCCCCCTTGATCAAAATATAACACCACACCTCGGTTATTATCCATAGTTACCTGAAAAAGCATAACAAACAACATCACCGCTTTATAGTTGTACTAGTAATACTAGATAGACATGTAGCAATACTGAAATCCGTACTAGTTGTACCAGTTATACTTGATTTCATGTTACACTTGATATAATAGTTATACTAATAATACCAGTTAGACTATTATATCTTGTCATACTAGTTCCACTAGTGAACTATTGTCTATGTTACTAATAAACGCACGAGTTGTACCAGAACATCTATTGTATACATTACTTATAGTTGTACCAATGTAACTAGTTGTACGTTTCGTATGCACAATCACGGTAATACTAGTTGTATTAGTATACCTATTCTATAAGTTATTGATAGTTGTACCAGTTTAGTGGGAACCGAAATTCACACTGTCAATATCCGTAAATTAAGGAAAGCCAAGACAACCTGACTTTCCCAGAGGTCCCGGATTATCTACGTAAATACACGAAAACGAAGAAGAAACAGATAACATAATATCTATAGTAAGTTGCCGAGAGGCGTTTTATTGATTGATAAGAACAAAGCTACAGGATTTTCCAGGGAATAAAACGAATAAATCCAGCTAACAAAGAGAATCTCAGAACAGAGACGGAGAAGAATCTAAGTAAAATTTCGAGTATTGTAGATCAAAATCTTCTCCCCTAAGTCTCTTGTCTCGTTTCTGTTATACACTCCTCTCCAAGGCGGTTTGGCGTTTCCTTTTCTGCCCTTGGTCGAGTTTATCGTTTCGAGAATATTCCCTTTTTATCTCAATCTTCATCATTATCTTGGAAACTTGACATTTACCTTCCGATTCCGCGATATTAATCTTCTTCTGCAAGTAAAGATACACCGTCATAACATTACTGGGCTCAATTTCGTATGAAATCACAAGTGGATCTTTAGCCGCGTTCTAGGCCTCTTTGGGCCGTATTTCGGCTAAAACGTTTTTATCATTTCTTTGAAAAAGAGTTTTTGTGATATGACGTTACTTTAGATGGAAATTTCACACTTCTCATATAGTTTAGACAATCCATTAACCTTTGCCGTTTATACGATAACCATGAACCTTATTCGGGAAAATGAACTTCGCGGTTTTTATCGTAAAGTTTCAACGGTGACTCTGATTGAGACGAAACGAAGAGAATTTCGATTGAGATTCCAGAGAGAATCTAAGTGTTATGGTCTTACTCGCCATATGGCGACTTGGGAGACGTATTTGGCGAGCAGGGGTTCATTTGGCGACTCTTACTTGTTTTAATCGTAAAATCTCAACGAAAACTCCGATTGAGGCGAAACGAAAAGAATTTTGACCGTGATCCAAAGGGGAACACAAAGGGTAGACACTTCTCGCCATATGGTTATCCAGACTTAGAGAGATGAGGTCGCCATATGGCGACCAGGTCTTTGAAATGTCATGTTGCCATATGGCAACCCAAATTCGGAGACCCTAGGTGGCCATATGGCGACCCAAACTTGGAGAGTCTAGGTCGCTACACGGCGACCCAAACTTGGAGAGTCTAGGTCACCATATGGCCACCCACACCTGGAGAGTCTAGGTCGCCATATGGAGACCCATGATTTGTGTGCGCGGGTCAACATATGGCGACCAGGGTCATGAGAGTGTGGGTCGCCATATGGTGACCCATGCTTCCCGAGTGTCGGTCACCATGTGGCAACCCGGGTCTTGAAGGATGGGTTGCCATATGGTGACCCGTGCTTCCTGAGTCTTGATCGCCATATGGCGATCCGTGTCTTGAGAGTGTGAGTCGCCATATGGCACCCCGTGCTTCCCGAGTGCTGGTCACCATATAGCGACCCGGCTCTTGAGAGTGTGGGTCGCCATATGGTGACCCGTTCTTCCCGAGTGCCGGTCGCCATATGGCGACCCGGGTCTTGGGAGTGTGGGTCGCCATATGGGGACCCGTGCTTCCCAAATGTCGGTCGCCATATGGCAACCCGGGTCTTGAGGGTGTGGGTCTCCATAAGGCGACCCGTACGCCAAGTTTGGGACTTTGTCGTATGATGACTTACCCCTTGCAGCTTGAAAGTTTCATGAATCGAGACCTTCGTAAGGAGCATGTTCCAAGGACTTGAGCCGTTAATTTGGTCGTGACCGATTTTGAACCCAACATGTATCCTTGGTGCACAGGTCGCCATATGTCGACCCAAACCGATGCGTGTGTGGGTCGCCACATGCTTTGCAAGTGCAGGTCGCCCTATGGCGACCTGTGCTTTGTGTATGCGGGTTACCATACGACGACTCGGCTCGTTAGAGGACAGGTCGCCATATGGCGACCTGGGTTTGTACATTCGAGATCGCCATATGATGACCTAGGTTTGAGGTGCTTTTGTTTGTTTTTGAAATAATCTTTCGATAAGTTACTTATAGAAGTGGTAATCTTAGTCGGTGATTTCGATATAACCGTTTTTTACCCCAAAAAGTGTGACCATTCGAATGAAACCAATAGTTATACCAGCTAAACAACATAAACATGTTGTTTACATGATTTCTATTATGGGTTGTACCAGTTATACAATCCTCTATAAACAACTTTCTTCAACAGTTTCATGATTCTAATTACATATATATTATATTTAACTTCAAATCACTCTTATTACTTTCATACTTCAACCAAATATAATTTATGTGAGAGAGAGAGAGAGCAAACAATATACTTTCTGTCTCTCTCTCTCTCTCTCTCTCTCTCTCTCTCTCTCTCTCTCTCTCTCTCTCTCTCTCTCTCTCTCTCTCTCTCTCTCTCTCTCTCTCTCTCTCTCTCTCTCTTATTTAAAGACAAGAAAAAATTGAGATGATTTCCTGAGTTGCAAAGGGGTAGGTACATTACCGATGACCCCACTATTTTAATTCAAAGGAATAATCACACATTTTTTGGAAGCGAGGGGTATGTACATTACTGATGATCCCAATATTCGCCTAAACTTTGTCAAAAAAAAAAAGAAAAACAAAAAGGAAGATGAACAAGAACTGCAACAGCGTCACTATTCATTGGAATTGAGATAAAAAAGATTCAAAGAAGAAATAAAGATGAAAAAAAGGATCAGAGAAGAATCCTTGTTCGTTCAGATACTTGCTTGAGTAAGATTGCATCTGTCCTTTGATCGATACTCCCAAGGTAAAGCCTACACTTTTATTTTATGCAAGAAATGAGGTTAGTAGAGGGGTGAGTCAGACTGGTATCAGCTAAGTTGTTGGTAGAATGAATTTGGTTGCTATACTAGGATAAGACTATAAAGTTTGTCTAAGAGTGACCCTTGTTTGATGTGGTTGCAACATATTAGAGGTGATAATGATAAGTTAGAGATTTTCTGACCCTGTTTTTCAAACCTCTTCCACAAGTTTACCCTTGTTTCGCTTGAGGACAAGCAAAAGGTTAAGTCTGGGTTAGTTGATAGGTCTCTATATTTACCACTTTTAGACCATGTTATGGGCCCTGTTTATAGTAATTTATGTGTGTCTTAATCATAAAACACGAATTCAATTAGCAAAGATATTATAAGTTATATCAATTTTATGGCTAAGCTCAGAGTCTACGACTTTCCTGTGCAAACTCGATGACCGTCGATAGTATGCAAATGACATCAATCGATGGCTTTCTTAGTCAAGCATTAGACGATCAGATTTGAGTGATTCATTTAGAATCACTAGACCATTCTCCCATTTGGCCATAGTAAAATAAGCTCATCAAAGATATTTCAAGTGTTGATTATGCAATCACACAATTCTAAATATCATGATATCATCGTTCTAAGGAGCTAAACAAAAACAAAAGAAATAAGCAAAATACGATGATAGATCTAATAATCACCTTAACAATTCTATTGTTTGGCTAATTCTTCAATACCATAGTGAACCCTGAATCTAACAGGAGATCGACTCAGACATGCTCAAAGAATTAGAAATCATTGATGAAAAGAATAAATAAAAATAAATAAAAACGTACCAATGGAGTTCCAGGAATACTCAGAAGAAGTTATTCCCTAAATAAAAGAAATCTTAGATAGCATGTCGCCTAAACAATGGCATAGAAACATATAAATAGGGTTTAAAGTCACTCAGTTATGGTAATTTGTGGTATCTTCTAGGCTTAAGTCGGTCATAAAATAGATTATGCCCGTGTTCTGGCATCACCGTCGATCAACACCAAGGATCTTCCGTCGATCAATACTCCTTCCTCACCTCGGCAGCTTTGTCTCACGAGGTAGACAGACACTCTTCAGTAAAATGGGCAAAACTTTAGCTCTAGGATTCAGATTGACTTCAAACCAGTGGCATTGGAATGCTAACTCAAATATATATCATGTATCCAAATATGAGCTTAATTGTCCCGTAGAAATGTCTCCATCCATAGCTAAACATCTAATGCATCTGCGTAGTTCTACATCTCAAAAAGTTTCAAAACTACAAAAGTTCTCCAAAACGTACATGAACCTGAAAAAACTCTAAAATAACTCCAAACACGCATAATATACTCTAAATAAGGCCCATAACATTGTCTAAAAGTGGTAAATATTGGGACCCATCAACTCACTTATACTTAACCTTTCGCTTGTTCTTAAGCGAAACAAGGGTAAACCTATGGAAGAGGTTTGTAAAACAGGGACTCACAAATTCTCTAACTTATCATTATCACATCTACTATGTTGAAACCACATCAAATAAATGCAAAACTTAGAGGAACTTTATATACCTTATCCTAGTATAGCAACTAAATCCATTATACCAACAGCTTAGCGAATACTAGTCTGACTCACCCCTCTACTAACCTCATTTCTTGCATTACAGAAAAGTGTAGGCTTTACCTTGCGAATACCGATCAAAGGACACCTGGACTCTTACTCAAGCAAGTATCTGAACACATAGGTATTCTTCTTTGATCCCTCTCTTCACTCTTTCTTTCTTCTCTGAATCTTTTTATATTATTATTTTTGTAAGTCCAATGAATCAATGATGTTGATACAGTTCATCTTGTTCATCTTTCTTTTTCTTTTCTCTTTTTTTTTGACAAAGTGTAGGCGAATAATGGGGTGACTGGTAATTTACCTACCCCCCGCTTCCACAGTGTGTGATCACTCTTTCTTGAATTAGAATAATGGGATCACAAGAAATTTTCCTACCCCTCTTCATCTTTCAGGAAACCATCTCAATCTTTTATTTTTATAGATGCTGAGAGAGAGGGAGAGAGAGAGAGAGAGAGAGAGAGAGAGAGAGAGAGAGAGAGAGAGAGAGAGAGAGAGAGAGAGAGAGAGAGAGAGAGAGAGAATCAGAAGCACACAGATTTTTACCTTCGAGACTTGCAAGAAGAATCTGATAGAATGTATGTCAAACCTCAAAGCAAACAAATAAGTCAAAGTAGGTTGGAGGTTACCTTCAGTTCCTTCAAACTTTCTAAGCAAGTGTGATATAGTGGCAAAATGATCCACTTTGGTATCTCTAGTACTCTATGCAATCAAAAAATCTAGAATTGTGCTATAGAATGCCTAGAAAATAAGTAAAAATTTAAATCTGATCATCATCCCCTTCTTTACTCAATAAAGCACATAAGAATAAAAATCCAAAATAGAAAGCAATATTTGTAAACCTCCCCTAGACTTAAATAACACTTTCCCCAGTGTTATACAGTCTGAGATTGGTGGGAAAATAAAAAATAAGGACAAAATTTAACAAGGAAAAATGACATACGTTCTCGCTGATGGTGAGTGTCAATCGACACTGTTAAGTCGAGCGATCGATGCTCGTGATGGTCCGTCGATCGACATTGATCAGGTGTCGAACGATGCTGAATGCAGGTTGTCTTCCTCGGGTCTTTTTTAACCTGAAATAAAATAGAACACAAAAATAAGTAATAAATGAAAAACAAAACCAAATTTAAGAATTACCTAAATGTGGGTTGCCTCCCACTAAGTGCTTATTTTCAGTCAATAGCTTGAGTTCTTGAGATATGACTCAGTTTGGATGAAAATGAGAACTTTCTCCAATACAAGTCTCAATGACTACTTTCTTCATTTTGATCACTCTTTTTGTGAAAGCCTCCATACACTTTTCTTCTTTGTCTATCATCTCAGTAATAAGGAGTTCTCGAAGCTTTGAAAATTGTTGTGAGAAGCATCTGCTGCGCGCTCTAGAATTTTTGACACCATATGAGAAGTGAGAAATCAATGATAACTGAGGACCGTCCTTGGTCCTTTTTTCTTCTTCTGATTCTTCCTCTTCTTTCCCCCAGACTTGTCTGATCTCGTGGTGGCGCCTATATCAAAAATATTTTGACACGCTTCAAACTCATTCTTTCTGATATGCAATGGTTGTCGATCGACAATGAAGTGGTAGTGTCGACCGATGCTTCTTCTGTTGCACTTTGTCGACCTCACTTCTCTATTTCAACCCTCTCTGAGAAGCTACTACGTGGAGCGGATCATCAAACACCCCAATGTGAGAATGAAAATCCACATTCCTATATGGTAGAATAAGAAAGCCAATTCCAGAAAAAGCACAGGGAACCACAAACTTCAGAGGGTCATGTACCATCTTCGCTCTTTCGTGAAAACCAGCTGCTCCTTCTCTGCAGATTGGTTGTCTCAGATGTTCATGTACAATAAGGTATGAGGCCTCGGACTTGTGAATTCTCTCCTCAACTGGTTCTGGTTCAATTATGTAACCTGACTGTTCCTTCAACAATAAGTGTCGATCGATATCAGGTAGGTGCTGTCGATCAATATAAGGTGGCTAGTATCGATCGATGTCAGGTGGATGGTGTCAATTGATGTCAGCTTTCGGTGAGCTTTCCCGATCAAAATTTTCAAGCCATTCTTCTAACTTCAAGAAGTCTTCCATAGTGATTTCTTTACTTAGATCCAAATCTGAAATTTGAGGCGGCTCTTCATCCTCTAGCTCCAAGAAATCTTCCATGGTTATCTCTCTGTCTCCATCTATGATACATCAATGCTCTTCAGATACAATTTCCTAAGGACAACTCGATTTTTCAGGGATTGTATGAGGTTTCAATCAAAAATATGAGTTTGTGTTGATCGATCCTGAAATTGTGGTGTTGATCGATTCTGAGTTGTGGCGTTGATCATTGTTAAGGTTGTGACGTTGATTGATTATGAGGTTGGATCACATTTACCAGCTTCATACACTATGTTCGTCCCTCTATATCCTTACTGTTCATCACCCTCTGCCATAATATGGTCGACAATCTAACATCCCAGCGTAGATTCCTTCGCTATCTCTAGATTTGCTGCAGGATCATAGAGAAAAGTGCTGAGGAAGTCGTTTGTGTCATTCCATGTAGTGAGAGTTTATGGTGGTAACTTTTTGAACCAATATGCTGTTTCTCTAGCAAGAGAGTATGGGAATAACTCGCAGAAGTAGTAGTCTTCAGAAAGTCCATTGCACTTAATGGTCGACACTAGATCTTCGAATGTTTCAAGGTGTTTAACGGGACATTCATGAGGGATGCTGACCCACAAGAGAGATATATGCAGGATTCAGCTCAAAATCACTCCTCTAGAGTGTAGAACGACGCATCGCACACCTTTTAGCGTAGAACTCTTCAGGACTGTTGTAGTCTCCAAGTGTCTTTTTCATTTAATCCTAGCATTCATAGCAATAACAATATAATCAGGTATTGCAGCCCCATGTGCTGCTGCGAGAGCAACCTTCTTCGTTTCGTAAAATCCCATTCTTGTCAAAACTAAGTATTAGTACCTCGAACTTCTCTGTCTTTTGCAAGTAGTGTCGATCAATACCAAGGAGTTGGTGTCGATTGAGCTTGGTTCACACTATCGATCGCTGCTGCTGGGAGGGTGTCGATCGATGCTTCCCTCGTAGACTTACGGATCGTGCTTGAATCAGCAGGCTCCTTCTTTGAAGAACCCAAAAAAACTATTCTCATTGCTTCCTGGTACTAAGATGTAGGTACTTGAAACACAAGAAAAAAAATTATGTAAGAAAACTAAAATAGAAAAATAACCTAGACTAAATCAAACAAATTGAGTCTAATGGTGAATCCTTGCCCCCCGATGATATAGCCTATTTATTACCAGTTTTAGGCCATGTTATAGGCTCTATTTAGGGTCTATTATGTGTGTCTAGACTATGGTTAAGGTCTTTAAAGGTCCAGGCACGTTTTGGAGAAATATGGAGATACTTGGAGCTTGTGGAGCAATTAGAGGAGAATAATACGTAGCTGATCATTGATAGAATCGAAGTATAAGACTTCCATCGTTTGACGGCCCTACCTTGGCGTCGACCGATGTTACATGACAAATATCGATCGATGTAACATATCCGACATTGATCGATGATCAACTACAGACAGCCAAAATTACAAGAATACCCTTGGACGTGTTTTGACCTACATCTTAGAGTTTTATATTTATACTCTATGTAATACAGAGAGTAAAAAAGGGGAGGAGGTCAGTGAGATAAGTGAGAAGATCTAAAAGAGAGTTTTAGTTAGAACACATTGCTACATCTATTGGAGAGAAAGATCTGATCATCATTATTGAGAAGATCTTGAACTCCTTATCTTTATTGATATTTCTGAGTAGTTCTCTATTAGATTTAGGGTTATTCAATGGTAATAATGTATTGTTGCTTTTATAGAAATTGTTAGGGCAATCTTCTTGGTTCTTTGTTTAAGTTGCTCTTAATGCTAAGTTGAAATTGAACACCTCAACCTTAGAAATTAGGGTTCTGTAGCGCAAGCGAGAGCTTGGTTATAACTGGAATCTATCTTAAACAATCTAAATAACTAGTAACAAACGAGAGCTGAATTAGAAGTTTAGAGAATCTATTAAACCACGAAACCAGTACTGTTTAGAATGAGCATTGATCGACACCATCTTATTGCCATCAATCGACGCTCAGCCGAGATGCGCGCGAGTGATCTCCTAAACCCTAAGGTTTAAATTCAGAACGATACTTAATAAAACCCTTGCAATCTATTAGTCTGCATTATTTAAATCTACCTGAGAATTTCTCCTAAGTTTAATCTCCTAAATTAATCTTCACAAACCAAATCAATCTTAAAATCGCTTTATTGTTATTGTTATAATTCATCTAGCTTTAATTCGAAAACAATAAGTCTATTATGCAATCCTAGAGTCTTTGTGGATTCGATCCCTAAGTACTACACTGAACTCTTAATTGAGAGAGTAAATGGGAATATAGGTGTAACGCCCCGACCGCCCACGGCTAATGGGCCACCCACGCCCGCTCTCTCGGCCCGTGGGCCCCATCCCATCCGACGGTCGGTCGTTAATTTTCCAAGGCTTGAAATCATTGTTTACTGACCCTGCAATCACCACCCGACCTTTTCCCGTGCTTTGGCCTCACTTACACGGTATCGCGAATCACTTCCCGAGAGGTCACCCATCCTTTCACTACTCCAGCATAAGCACGCTTAACATTGGAGTTCTAAACGGATGCGTGACGGAAAAGGTAAGTCAACTTTGGTGACATAGGTAGTCAAATCAATTCTCTTAAGCCTTTCCACATATCACAACTCGGGATGTTACAATTCACCCCCTCTCAAAGAACGCAACGCCCTCGTTGCGCCCCTGACAGGTCTCAAGACCCCTCTCAGGTCAGAACTGATATGGCTAACCAGCTCTGATACCACTTGTAACGCCCCGACCGCCCACGGCTAATGGGCCACCCACGCCCGCTCTCTCGGCCCGTGGGCCCCATCCCATCCGACGGTCGGTCGTTAATTTTCCAAGGCTTGAAATCATTGTTTACTGACCCTGCAATCACCACCCGACCTTTTCCCGTGCTTTGGCCTCACTTACACGGTATCGCGAATCACTTCCCGAGAGGTCACCCATCCTTTCACTACTCCAGCATAAGCACGCTTAACATTGGAGTTCTAAACGGATGCGTGACGGAAAAGGTAAGTCAACTTTGGTGACATAGGTAGTCAAATCAATTCTCTTAAGCCTTTCCACATATCACAACTCGGGATGTTACAATTCACCCCCTCTCAAAGAACGCAACGCCCTCGTTGCGCCCCTGACAGGTCTCAAGACCCCTCTCAGGTCAGAACTGATATGGCTAACCAGCTCTGATACCACTTGTAACGCCCCGACCGCCCACGGCTAATGGGCCACCCACGCCCGCTCTCTCGGCCCGTGGGCCCCATCCCATCCGACGGTCGGTCGTTAATTTTCCAAGGCTTGAAATCATTGTTTACTGACCCTGCAATCACCACCCGACCTTTTCCCGTGCTTTGGCCTCACTTACACGGTATCGCGAATCACTTCCCGAGAGGTCACCCATCCTTTCACTACTCCAGCATAAGCACGCTTAACATTGGAGTTCTAAACGGATGCGTGACGGAAAAGGTAAGTCAACTTTGGTGACATAGGTAGTCAAATCAATTCTCTTAAGCCTTTCCACATATCACAACTCGGGATGTTACAATTATACCAAATTGTAACACTCGCATTTTTAGTTTAACTTAATAAATAATAATCTTCCTGAAAACTTCACTTTATTACTTCGCGTAGTCAATGTAACACCATAAATCCATAAATAGAATAAAATCCGGGAAAAGTAACCATCAACGTAAAACCATAAGTTTGAAAAGAAAAACACCCAAAACACCGATCTGAAATGAATCACTCCTCCTCAGCAGTCTCACCTGAAAGGGAAGAAAGAGGGGTGAGCAACAGGGGAGTCACTCAGTGAGGCATGGGGTGCTAAACCCGAAGTCCATGGACCCGGTCATAATATTCTGAATAAATATAATTTACTTTTAACACGTAACAAACACGGTACCTAAAGTACCCAAAGAACAAACAATGGTCCTAGCGAGATACACACCCGCTGCCCACTAACAGGCCAAAAACAACAACGCCGAATATGTGCTCGGTAACACCCGCCCGAAGACGATTTATCGACCTACAGCCGTGGCAACAACAGGTCGACTATATTGTGCCACAGCATCTCACAAAACAACGCCGAATATGTGCTCGGTCACACACGCCCGAAGACGGTTTATCGACCTACAGCCGTGGCAACAACAGGTCGACTATGCTGTGCCACAGCGTCTCACAAAACATACTGGTCACGAATCGCCCTACAGAAGTACGTCTCCGTAGTCGACCACAACATTTCACCTCAATTCTCAACAAATATTTATATATATATACATATATTTAATAACAATTATCAAAGAACAAGTAAAGTTGAACCCTCTAACACCCTATATCCGGTTTAACAGAGAACCTAATGACTAAACAAGCAACCTCTAATAGACTCAATTCACGAAGACGGAACATATTAGAAATAAATTATGTTTATTCAAAATCCTAAACCGTGAACAAGAAGTTTGGGAATAGCCCTCACCTTAGCAATGAGGGAAAAGTGTTGTCTCTGAACTCCAGCTACTCAAATAGACTCCAAATCTGAAATCAGGGCGAAAAATCGAGTCAGAACGCCCTTCGAACGGTCAAAAACGGATAACCGGTGGTCTGGTCAAAAAGTCAACCCGCAGGTCAAAGGTCAACCCGGTCAACTCTGACCCAAGCCGGTCAACCCTTGACCAAATTGAAATCGAATTGAACCAACCGGTTTTCCTTAACCGGATTCGATTTCAATTGGACCAGATTTAAAATCAATTTCAACCCGGTTTAACCCTAACCAAAAATCAATTTTTAATAACCAATCAAAACCGGAAATCAACTTAAACCGAACCGGTTTGACCGGTCAGCGAGTTGACTCGCTGAGTCGACTCAGCCGAGTCGCCGAGTCACCGGCGAGTCAGCGAGTCAACCGGCGAGTCACCGGCGACCGGTCGCCGGCGGCGACGGTGGCTTACCGGAAAAGTCACCGGCGGCGGCGGAGTGCGGCGGCGATACGGCGGCGACACGGCGGAGACGGCGGCTCCGGCGAACGGCGACCGGCGATGGTGGCGCGTGGGCTTCACGCGCGGCTGCTCCGGCAACCGGCGGCGGCGCGTGAATCTCACGCGCGTGACTTGCGGCGGCGCGTGGCGGCGCGTCGCGGCGGCTCTCCGGCTGATCTTCCGGCTCCTGACTCGTCTCGACGTCCCGAACACGATGGTGGCCTTGGATTTGTGAAAACCCACACGGTTAGAGAGATACGATCGATTTTCTAAACGGAATTAATATAACACGAGGCCACGACGGTTTTCAATGGTTACCTTCGACGATTTCCGGGGGTGGGGTGTCTGATCTCGACTTTGGCGGTGGTGGCTGAGGCTGATCGGTTCTAGATCTCCCAGACGGTACAGTTTCTGCAGAGGTTCAATGTGTATAAGCTTTTCTGGAAAAAAATGAGGTAAGGCTTTAATTTATAGAGAGGTACCTAGGGTTTCCAGCAGGTCTGATGGGCTTTGCTGGGCCCTAGGATTTGGGTCGTTACAATTCTCCTCCACTAATAAGGGATTCGACCCCGAATCCGGTTCATTGTCCGAGCGTCCAATATCATCCTCAAAAAGTTCTGGATAATCTATCCTCATCTGAGATTCTGCCTCCCATGTCTCCTCCTCGATTCCATCTCTCTCCCAGCGAACCTTAACCAACATGGTCATCATTCCCTGAACCGCCTTTACTTGTCGATCCAAAATCTCAACAGGTTGGATGGGTGCAAACAAATTTTTACCAAGATCGTCGGGTGGCTGCTGCAAAATAAGCTCTGGTTCTCTCACGACTTTTCTCAATACTGACACATGAAACACATCGTGGAAATCTGACAGCTCTGCTGATAACTGCAATCTATAAGCCACTGCTCCAATCCGCTCTACAATAGGATATGGGCCCATATATCTCGGTTTAAGCTTCTTTAGCTTCCGAGTCTTAGATCCTCCTTGAAAGGTTCTCATTTTCAAGTATACTAGATCGCCCACCTGAAACTCCAAATCCTTCCGACGCTTGTCTGCATAACTCTTCTGACGGTCATGAGCTTGCTTAAGCCGTATTTTGAGCATCTCCACCTGCTCTACCATCTCTTGAACCATAGCTGGTTCCATGCCTCGTAGCTCCCCCACTTCTGTCCAACAGAGTGGTGTACGGCAAGGCCTACCATAAAGTGCCTCATAAGGTGCCATCTCAATACTCGAATGATAACTATTATTGTATGCAAACTCTGCTAAAGGTAGATATTTTCCCCAACTCCCTTCCCAATCTAAAATGCAAGCCCTGAGCATATCCTCCAAAGTCTGAATAGTTCTCTCTGACTGCCCATCAGTCTGTGGGTGGTAAGCTGTGCTCATGTGGACTTTTGTCCCAAGCGCCTTCTGAAAGGCTCGCCAAAATGCCGATGTGAACTTTGCATCGCGATCGGATACAATGCTGACAGGAACTCCATGCAACCTCACGATCTCCCTGATATAAATTTGCGCTAACTGATCAGCTGTGTCTGTCTTCTTAATCGCAAGAAAATGAGATGATTTTGTAAGTCTATCCACAATCACCCAAACAGCATTCCTCCCTCCAACGGTCGCCGGTAAACCAGTTACAAAATCCATGGTCACCATGTCCCATTTCCACTCTGGTAATGGCAGGTTTTGCAATAACCCGCTAGGCACCTGATGTTCAGCCTTAACCATCTGACATGTCTGGCACCAATAACCCACCTGTAGCGCCAAGCGCACCAATAACCCACCTGTGAGCCGAGGCCTAGGGATGATTTCGGGCAGGTTGTATCACAGGGGAGGGGTTAGGGTCGATGCGCTGCAGCGCCAGCTGGATCCCACGGGGAGGGCTGTCACAATAGGGTTAATTTCAAAGTGACAATAAACTAAAATAAACCCCACATCAAATTTGGCGCCTTTGCCGAGGACTCTTTCTTATTGCCATAGATTTCGTTTAGAATATTGTCTAGATTTTTACTTTAATGTTTGCTAAATTATTTTCCCTAAACCTTATGAAACAAGTACTTAAAGTAGAGAATATGGATTCTGGACAACAACCATCGATCGGTGGAGTCTATCTGGAATTGATCGACGTTAGTCCATTGCTGTTGGGCGACACTCTTCCATTGCCATCGATCGATACCGATCAGCCGGAAGCAGGTAAGTACGCCCTTACTGATTCTGATAATAAGAAAGTAGTCTTGATAGAACCAATGAACAATGAAAGCAACGAAGCAAGCCAACTTTTTTATTATCAGGGAGCTGCAATCCCCAAACAAATCACTAAATCTCTAAAGAATGAAGTTCCAATGCTCAAATACCTAAATCCCAGCTGAACCTATTCCAATAGGTCCACAATTCGATTACCCGATAACCATGCTAGAAGCTCTGAGTTTGATATCGACTTTCTAATTATGGCGCACAATAACCAGTTCAATGGTTTTCCCACTGAACACCCGAACGATCACATCGAGATGCTGGAAGACATGGTGAACGAAGATTTAAATCGCTGTAAAACTTTTCCTTTCTCCCTAGAAGGTGACGCCAAGAGGTGGCTTAACCAGCTACCACCAGGATCCCTGACTTGTTGGGCAGATATTATGAGCGCCTTCATCAACCACTTCATTGACGAGGAGAGATATTAGGAAGCAAGAAGGGAAATATCCACTTTCGTTTAAGGTAACCGCGAATCTCTTAAAAACTCGTGGACGAGGTTCAAAAGCTACCAACTTTAGTGCCCTCACCATGGATTCCTAGAACCCCAACTCATCAACACTTTCTATAGAGGACTAAACCTAGACTATCAAACCATCCTTGATACAGCCAGCGAGGGGAACTTCGGCACCCGAAACCCTGCAAGCGCAAAAAGGCTGATAGAAAACATAGCTATAGGTAGAGCTTTCGAAAAAAGAGACACGGAAAGAAGGAACCACCATTGATCGCAGAGAAGGAACACTCGATCCAAGTTAGAAAAACTCTGGCATCAGTTACAGCCCTTATGCACAAAAATAACTTATCTCAAAATTATGGTGAGAACGATTCCTCCCCTTCAGACTTCGACGAACGACTAGGGTTCTCTGATGTGATGAACCTAAACGATCAACGTTTTGGGGAAAGCACCGGAAATTTCACATGCAACTACGACACCACAGTGAACATATAAGAAAGAAGTTCAAAGTCCAAAATGAACCAAGTCTTTCCTGGAACCGTAGAATAGCTGCCGACCTCAATGAAAAGTTAGACCTATATACTCAGAGATGACTGAAAAATTTGACACTCTGAGCGAACAAATTAAGAGAATCGACAAGCAAGTGGCGAGCAACGCTACTTCCATCAGGAGAGAGGAAAGTTTCTTACCCGGTAAAACATATGCCAACCCCAGGAGCCATTTCAATGTCGTAGCTTTACGAAGAAAACAACAACTCACCCCTGGCGTTAAAGAAAGCATCACAATCGATAAATTCGAGAAAATCTCTGACAGGAGGCTTTTTATGTATTTCAATGCAAACTCTATCAAATTAACCCTACGAACTCTTTCCAAGAGAGGTCAAATTGTAGTATTTAGGGATCGGATCCACATGGAGCGTGGGAACACAACAGACTCAATACAGTCGCGATTAAGCTAGGCAAATAGATTAATAAGCAGTAAATAAAATATAGCAGATGATTGATTGATTGGTAAGTAAATAATAATATTAAATAGCTAGATATAGGGTTTCAGACAAGTGGATTATAGAGGATAAAGGCTAAGGGTATTAATCATAGAACTCGATATCTAATGTAAAAGACGACCAAATCTCGCTGCGAGTCTAATCGATTGACTAAGTCCGATGTCTCAGCTCTTGCTTGTTGACACGGAATGACCGTCAATCGATGACAGTGATCCTGCATCGATCGATGGTTTCTTGAGTCAAGATTTATGATCTAATTCGATAAATTCACTAAATTAACTAAACTCTCCTTTTTTTTTCTAGCAACCTAGCTCAATGGGATTAATTTTGGTAGTAGACCATGCTCTCGCTTGCGCCTAACTATCCTATGATAAGGGTTCTAGTTAGCTACTCGAGAACACAATCAATAAACACAATTCTATTGATAGATCTAATAAACAATCTAGCAATTCTATTGTTTGGCGAATCCATCAATACCATTAATAAACCCTAAACCAAACAAGAGATCTACTCAGACATTATCTTTATCAAAGAAATCATAGATGAATAGAATAAATATAGAATAGAAATCAAATAAGAACCGAAGCAGTTCCAGGATAAATCTGAAGGAATTCCTCCCTTCTCTCCTAACCCTAGAACAATAGATAGAATAAAGCTTAGCCGTCAACAATGCCTTAGAATATTAAATAAATTAGGTCTTAACTCGTGCAGGGGTACTCTGGTAACTTGCCATGACATTTGGGCTTAAGTTGGCCATAAAACAAGTCGGGTCTGTTTTCTGGTATCACCGTCGATCAATGGTAAGGCTGTGCCGTCGGTCGACACTGATTCATCCCCTCGGCAGCTTCCTCTCGCGAGGCAGATCAAGAACTTTAGATCTAACCGTCCAATGGACCTCAAATCGGTGGCATTGAAAAGCTAACACAAAGCTCTATCTTCTATCAAAATATCAGCTCAATCGCACCGTTGTAAGTTCTCCATTCATAGCCAAGCATCTGACGCATCTTCGCAGTTCTGCATCTCTAAAAGCTCCAGAATCACCAATGTTCTCCCGAACGTACCTGAAGTTGAAAATACTAAAACACATATAATAGACTCTAAATAGGGCTGATACATGGCACAATAGTCGTAAATATTAGGCCGTATCAACTCCCCCAGACTTAACATTTTGTTTGTCCTCAAGCAAACAAAGCCTGTGAAAGAGGTTTTGAAAAGCGAAGACTCACATAATATCTAAGTATAACTGTCACCTTACTTTGTTGCAACCACATCCTATTAACTCAATCACAGAGAAATTTTATATACCCTATCCTAGTATAGCAACCAATTCCATTTTACCAATAACTTAGCGAATACTAGTCTGACTCGCCCCTCTACTCATTTCATTTCTTTACATAAAATAAAAGTGCAGGCTTTACCTTGGGAGTGTCGATCAAAGGATATATGGACTCTTAACTCTACGAGTATCTGAACACACATGTAGTCTTCTCTGATTCCTTTCCTCTCTCTCTTCTCACTTCTTCTCAGTCAATGTCTCCCTTGTTTTGAGGGTATCATTTAAATTTTTTAATTGACTGAGATATTTGGATAGGCTTCCATGAATCAAGCCCTAATGGTTTTTGCCACCAGATCCTCTTCACTTCTTTTTGACCTTTATCTCTTTCTAGGATCATATGAATCAAGCTTTAATGGTTGTAGCCACCAAATCCTGTTCAACTCCTTTTTTATTATCTGAAGGGGAGAGAGAGGGGAATCAGAAGCACACAAACTTTTACCTTCCAGACTTGTAGAAGGAATCCGATCCAATGTATACCAAATCCCAAAGCAAGCAAATAATTTCAGGATTAATGTCGGATTTCAGCTTCGGTTCCTCCAAACTTTCTAAGCAAGTGTGATATAGTGGCAGGTTAAATTACACTCAAAAATAATTAAATAGCATTAGAGAACCTTCTCCAGACTTAAATTACATTATCCCAGTGTAATCCACCCCGAATTGGTTAGAAAAATTAAATCATAAGTAAATAGATTAAGTATAAAGCTCGATACTTCTCTCTGTAAGAGAGTGTCGATCGATGGTTGGTTAATGGTGTCGATCGATGCTAAACCTGTAAGTTCCTACTGCTTCTCGCTGATGGTGATCGTCGATCGACATAGTTAAGTGGCTATCGATCGATGCGATGGTTACTCCGTCGATAGAAAGTGATCAAGTGTCGGTTGATGCTGTATGCAGATAATTGTCCTCGGTTTTTTTAAATAATAAAAAACCTGCAATAATAAAATAAAATTTGAAATTAGACTAATATAATCGAAAACCAATTAAAACTTACTAAACAGTAGGTTGATTCCCACTTAGCGCTTGGTTATAGTCTTTAGCTTGACGTTTTGGAAACTCTGATTCAGTCTGGATGAGATTGGGAATTTTCTCCAGAACATCTCTAAGTGCCCAATATCTTCAGCTTCATCAGCCTTTTTGTGAAAGCCTCCACTGAATCTTCTCCTTTGTCTATCATTTCGGCAATAAGGAGAGCTCGAAGCTTTACAAACGGCTGCGAGAAGCATCTGATGCGTACTCTGCACTTCCTGACACCATCTGAGAAGTGGGGAATCAATGATAACCGAGGACCTTCCTTGATCCTTTTTCTCTTCTTCCAATTCATTTTCTTCTTTCCCCCAGACTTTTCTGATCTCGTGGTTCCTCCATCGAAGAGATTATGAAACACTTCAAACTCATTCTGCTCTGATCCGATGAGTGTCGCTCGACGCTCTAGTGTTGATGTCGATTGATGTTCCAATGGCTGCGTATATCGATTCACCAGTGATGGTTTCGATCGATGCTGCGGCTGATGGTCCTTGGTCAGCGTGACCTTCATACTTCAATACTCTCTGAGAAATAATTGTATGCTAAAGATCATCAAATATCTCAACGTAGAGATCCATATGCACACTTCCATCTGATGGAGCAGGAGATTCAACCTCAAAAACAGCACTGGGAACCACAAACTTCACAGGGTCAGATACCATCTTCGCTCTTTTGTGAAAACAAGCTGCTTCTTCTGTGCAGATAGGTGGTCGTAGATGTTCAGGGACAGCAAGGAGTGAGGTCTCAGACTTGTGCATTCTCTCCTCAACTGGTTCCAGCTCAATTGTGTAACCTGGTTCTTCCAATAATAAGTGTCGATCGATATCAGCTGTGTAGTGTCGATCGATGCAATCCTTTGGGAGTAGATCGATGCAGTCGGGTGGTTGTCGATCAATGCTATCGGGCGGTGCAACTCGATGCTAGTTTTTGGTGAAGTTTCCAGATCTCTTCCCTAAGTGTGCTGATCGTCATCCAGCTTCTGCTCCGAGTCCTGACCCAAATCTTCAGGTTGTGCTTCATCCAACTGCTTCATGAATTCCTCTAGATTCAACAAACGGCGTCGATCAACAACAGGGGTTAGTGTCGATTGATGTTGAGGTCTTAACGTCGGTTGACATTGAATTCTTAGTGCCGATCGATGCTGAAGTCGGATCACTCATGTTGGCTTCTTCTACTCTGCTCAGCTCTCCATATCCATCTTCTTCTTCTTCTTCCTCTACCATATATGTCAGCATAGTTTCCATCTCGATCTTCGTATTTGCTTCAGTATCATAGAGAAAGTTGGTGAGGAAGGCATTCATGATGTCATTCCAGGTAGTGAGAGATCCTGGTGGCAACCTCTTGAACCAACATGCTGCTTCTCCAGCAAGAGAGTATGGGAAAAGTTTGCAGAAGTAGTAATCTTCAGAGACTCCATTGCACTTAATGGTTGACGCTAAATCATCGAATGATTCAAGGTGGATACTGGGACATTCATGAGGAACACCATGAAAAGGATGCTGACCCACAAGATATATATATATGCAGGATTCAGCTCAAAGACATTCCTTTGTGGTGCAGAACAACGTATCGCATACATTTTTGCGTAGGAATCCTCAGGCCTGTTGTAGTCTCTAAGTGCCTTTTATCTTTCAATCCCACAATTAACAGTAACAGGAGTAGCATCAGGGATTTCAGTCCCCTTTTCATGAATTAATTTCCTTGCACTGTTGTGTGCACGGCCTCTTTCGTCCCGTAAGATGCCATTCTTGTCAACTCTCAGTATCAGTACTTCGACTTTCTCTATCTTCTCGCAAGTAGTATCGATCGACGGTTAAGTGTGGGTGTCGATCGATGTCATGATGTTAGTATCGATAGACGGTGAAGTATTGGTGTTGATCGATGCTCGCTTTTATTTTCTAGCGATCCCTTCTTGGAGGGTGTCGACTGTCCTCGTAGACTTATGGATCGTCAAGAATCAGCAGGTTCCTTTTTTGAAGAACCCAAAAACCCTCTCCTCATTGCTTCCTGGTACTAGTATGTACCTGAAACACAAAAAAAAAATTATATATGTAAACTAATACAGAAAAATACCTAGACTAAATCAAACAAATTGAGTATAATGGTGAATCCTTGCTCCCCGGCAACGGCGCCAAATTTGAAAGGAGGGTTTTTATGTATATCGATGCAAACTCTATCAAATTAACCCTACGAACTACTCTTTCCGAGAGAGGTCAAATTGTAGTATTCAGGGATCAAATGCACAGGGAGCGTGGGCACACAATAGACTCAATACAGTCGCGATTAAGCTAGGCAAATAGATTAATAAGCAACAAATAAAATATAGCAGATGATTGATTGATTGGTAAGTAAACAATACAAATAAATAGCTAGATATAGGGTTTCTGGCAAGTGGATTATAGAGGATAAAAGCTAAGGGTATTAATCATAGAACTCGATATCTAATGTAAAAGACGACCAGCTCTTGCAGCGAGTCTAATCTATTGACTAAGTTCGATGTCTCAGCTCTCGCTTGTTGACACGGAATGGCCGTCGATCGATGGCAATGATCTTGCGTCGATCTATGGTCTCTTGATTCAAGCTTTATGACCTAATTCGATAAGTTCACTAAATTAACTAAATCAACTCTCGTTTGTTTCTAGCAACCTAGCTCAACAAGATTAATTTTAGTAGTAAACCATGCTCTCGCTTGCGCCTAACTATCCTATGATCAGAGTTCTAGTTAGCTATTCTAGAACACAAGCAATAAACATAATTCTATTGATAGATCTAATAATCACCTTAGCAATTCTATTGTGTGGCAAATCCATCAATACGATTAATAAACCCTAAACCTAACAAGAGATCTACTCAAACATGATCTTTATCAAAGAAATCATAGATGAATAGAATAAATATAGAATAGAAATCAAATAAGAACCGAAGGAGTTCCAGGGAAACTCTAAAGGAGTTCCTCCCTTCTCTCCTAACCCTAGAAAAATAGATAGAATAAGGCTTAGCGGTCGACAATGGCTTAGAAAACTATAAATTAGTTCTAAACTCGTGCACTATTCTAGTAACTTGCTATGACATCTGGACTTAAGTATGACATAAAACAAGTCGAGTATGTCTTCTGGGATCACCGTCGATCGATGGTAAGGCTGTGCCGTCGATCAACACTCATTCATCCCCTCGACAACTTCATGTCGCAAGACAGACAGACCACTCTTCAGTAAATCGGGCATAACTTTAGATCAAACCGTTAGATGGACCTCAAAATGGAGGCATTGGAAAGCTAACTCAGAGCTCTATCTTCTATCAAAATATCAACGCAATCGCACTCTGGGAAGGTCTTCATCCATAGCTAAACAATATCAGACCCTATCAATCTCGATGGATGAAAAAGAAAAATCGCATCCCATCCCACTCAAAATTTACGAGGAAGACCCCGCAATTCTTCCCAAAGCTTAAGCATCAAGCCAAAAATACGACCTTGAAGAATCAATTATCGTACCTAAGGGAAATAACATAGACGTGGGAGACATCGATCGACACCCAATACTTGACGTCGATAGGCAGCCTTTATCGAAAATCGATCTACGCTCTGAAGAAAGAATTGATCGACTCTCTGATCCAAAATCAATCGACCTGTTTACAACAAAGACATAACAAGCGAAAGACCCCTTTCCTTCAAAAAAACTCTAAGCAAAAGAAGGAGCAGCTAGAAAAAGCGATATGAAAAAAAGAGTTTTACAAAGTAAACATTGAGATGCCGCTAAGCGACGCCATTCACATCTCGTCTGCTATTAAGCAGTACGTGAAAGATGCAGCGTCACGAGGATTCCATGAATCGGAACACTGCGTGATGATGGTGTCTGAAGAGATGAGCGAAATTATTCAAGGAAAAACTCTAGTTAAACTCCCTGATCCCTGTAGTTTTGTTTTGGATTTCACTATTAGAAAATAGAGATTTCAAAGATCCCTCTGCGATTTAGGCTCTAGTGTCAACCTGATGCCTTCAGTCGCTCTCGGGCTAACACGTTTTCAATCTGCCATGGTCACACTCATTTTAGCTGATAGATCCACAAGGATTCTGGAAGGTGTACTTGAGGACGTATCCGTACGTATTCACTACTGCGATATACCCGCAGATTTCTTAGTTCTTAAGTACGAGCGAGAACCTCAAAATCCCATTATGTTAGGTAGACCTTTCCTGGCCACTTTCGGGGCGATCATTGATGTCAGAGAAGGACGTATATGCCTCAACATAGGGCAGATACCGATGGTTTTTGGCATGGAAAAGATAATAAAACAACTTTTGGTCGACGATCAAACTTATCATATCGATTACCTTTCCGACCTAGCAGAAAACTCATTCACAGACATATGCTCGAGCGAACTGCTAGAGAAAGCAAGAACGTCTCCTTATGACGACATCTCTGCGTTAGACGATCGCACTGGAGAATATGCAAGGTTAATGGATGCCACAGAAGAAATCTTTAATGTCAATCTTGACGAATCGGATCCATAAGGTCCCGTCGATCGACACCCCAATATCACCATCGGTCGACAGCGTACTGTGACCGACGACTTGAGCAAAGAAAAAGAACCCAAAATCGAACTCAAACCTCTTCCAACCGGGCTTAAATATGCTTTCCTTTACAAAAATTCCTATCATGTCATCATATATGCAAACTTGAGTAGCGGAGAACAAACACTGTGGTTGAATAAACTTCGGAAGCACCGCAAGGCTCTGGGTTATTTGTTAGATGACATCCCAGGAATTTCCCCTGCTCTATGCATGCATAGGATACACCTTGATGATGAATCAAAATCTTTCATCGAGCATCAGAGGAGATTGAACCCTAATTTGAAAGAGGTAGTCAAGAAGGAAATCATGAAACTTCTAGAAGCAGACGTTATTTATCTGATTTCAGACAGCAACAGGGTAAGCTCGGTTCATGTTGTCCCAAAGAAAGGAGGAATTACCGTGGTAAAGAAGGATAAATATGAATTGATCCCTACTAGAACTGTCACTGGACACATGATGTGTATCGATTACAGAAAACTAAATGCCGCTACCCGAAAAGACCATTTCCCTCTACCCTTTATCGATCAGATGTTGGAAAGGCTCGTGAGCCACGAATGCTATTGTTTTCTCGATGGGTATTCTGGATTCTTCTAGATCCCCATACATCCGGACGACCAAGATAAAACCACCTTTTCTTGTCCCTATGGAACATTCGCGTATCGCAGGATGCTATTCGGACTCTGTAATGCCCTTGCGACCTTCCAAAGATGCATGATGTCAATATTCACTGATATGATCGAGGACTTCATTGAGGTTTTCATGGATGACTTCTCATTTTATGGTCCAAATTTCAAGGCATGTCTCGATAAACTGTGTAAAGTATTAGCTAAATGCGAAGAGAAAAATCTGGTTTTGAACTGGGAAGAATGTCATTTCATGGTCAACAGCGGAATTTTCTTGGGACACGAAGTCTCAGAAGTCGGAATTTAGGTTGACAAGGCGAAGATTGACTTAATTACTAAACTGCCACCACCCACTAATGTCAAAGACGGTAGAAGCTTTCTAGGACAAGCCGGATTCTATAGGCGATTCATAAAAGATTTTAGCAAAATTGCTAGACCCCTCACTGCACTTCTGTGCAAAGAGGTAAAATTTGATTTTACGCCCGAATGTCTCGAAGCCTTTGAAACAATAAAATCAGCACACATATCCACCCCTATTTTCCAAGCACCAGACCGGGATCTGCCATTCGAAATTATGTGCGACGCTAACGATTTCGCTGTAGGTGCAGTACTTGGACAGAAGAAAGACAAAAAGTTGCACGCTATATACTACGCCAGCAGAAATCTAGACGATGCACAACGAAAAAAGAGTTATTGGTTGTGGTATTCGCCTTCGAGAAATTTCGATCCTATCTAGTCGGTTCGAAAGTAGTAGTTAGTTCACACCGACCATGCTGCATTGAAATTTTTAATGAACAAAAAAAAGCTAAGCCAAAACTTTTACGGTGGATTCTCCGTCTCCAAGAATTCGAAATAGAAGTCAAAGACAAGAAGGGAGTAGAAAATGGATTCGCCGACCACTTATCACGAATAAGAGTAGAAGATGACATCCCTATAGATGATTTCTTAAACACAGAAAATGTCTGTTTAGCAGAATCAACTTTCGTTGGTAGTGTCAGTTCGGCGCATGAAGCAGAATCGATCGATGAAACACCGATAAAATCGAGCGATTTCAGCCGTAAATCATCGATCGATCTTGTTCAAACCCCATCGATCGACGGAGCATTTGAAAAGAACGCTGAAATAATCATTCCAATAAATATCAATGTCGGTTGAAATCCTTCGACCCCAAATGATGATCTCCCGGAGGCAGAAGTTTGAGTCGGGGGGTTTGTGCACTAAACACCACCGAAAGACCTTGGTATGCAGATATCGTAAACTATCTTGCGGCCGAAGTAGAACCCGAACTTTTCAAAGGATATCATAAAAATAAATTCTTGAGAGAAATCCGGAGATATCACTGGGATGAAGTCTTTACAAACATTGTTTTGACCGCATATATAGACTATGTGTTGCCGAAAGCGAAACTCCAGAAATTTTATATCATTATCACGGATCCGATTACGCTGAACATTTTGCTAGTTTTAAAACAGTGTCAAAAATTCTACAAGCAGTCTTTTGGTGGCCGACCATATTTTGAGACACTCAAGCCTATGTAGCGAAATGCGACCCCTGCCAAAGAAGAGGAAAAATCAGCAAAAGAAACGAGATGGAACAAAATTTCATACTTGAAGTGTTTGATTGCTGGGGCATCGATTTCATGGACCCTTTCCCTTCTTCGTACGGAAACAAATACATACTGGTCGCTGTAGATTATGTATCTAAATGGGTAGAAGCAATGGCAACCCCGAAAAATGATGTTGTTGTCGTCGTTAAACTTTTCAAGAGTATTATCTTTCCCAGATTTGGAGTTGACGCGAATCATAATAAGCAATGGAGGTACCCACTTCATTAACAAAGTGTTCAAAAAACTGCTCAAGAAACATGGAGTTCACCATCGAGTAGCTACACCCTATCATCCTCAGACCAGCAAACATGTATAAGTATCCAACCGTCAGATCAAAGAAATCCTAGAAAAGACGATATGATCAACCTGTAAAGATTGGTCTTTGAAGTTAGATGATGCACTTTGGGCGTACCGAACAGCGTTTAAAACTCCATTAGGAACTACCCCACTCCACTTAATCTATGGAAAATCCTGCCATCTCCCTGTAGAGCTAGCGCATAAAGTCGAATGGGCCATAAAAAAAGATGAACTTTGATGCTAAATCCGCAGCAGATAAGAGATTAGTTCAGCTAAGTGAGCTCGACGAAATCCGATATCGCGCTTACGAGAACTCGAAATTGTAGAAGGAGAGAAAGAAAGCCTATCACGATAATAAAATTATTTCACAAAATTTTGAACCGAACGATCAAGTACTCCTGTACAACTCTCGATTAACTCTATATCCTGGAAAAATGTATTCTCGTTGGTCCGGACCCTTCACCATCAAAGAAGTTACGCCTTACGGGACAGTTGTCCTATTTAGTCCTAAAGGAGAAGATTTCATGGTGAATGGGCAGCGAGTGAAAAACTTTCGGGCTAGAGCTGAAATTCCGCATACTCAGACCACACGTCTAGAGGTGCCTAATCCTGAATGATAAGCCCATTCTTCGTCAAGCTAACGACTTTAAACAAGCGCTAAGTGGAAGTCAACCCACTAAATTAATCATAAAATAATAATATATATACACATAAAGATAAAAAGAATAATAAAAATATAAAATGAAAAGAAGAACTTATATATTAGAAATAATTAATTAATAAATATTTAATAATTATCTATCATTTATGCAATTACAAAAATCTAAACTGAGTAAGGAGTCACCGACCAGACCATCGATCGGTGCCCCTATAGGACCGTCGATCGATGGTCGTGTGTCGAGTAGGTTAACTCGACACGACCCCGATTCATAAAACACTTTCGGTACCATTGATCGACGGCTGCTCCTTTCATTTCGACATCGATTCTGATTTTTACTTTGTCTGATTATATTCAGATGGACGAAAGGAGAACAAAAGCGCGATTCGAAGTCGGTGGTCCCAGCGCTCCCCCAAGTGGTCCTCCATGCCGAGACCCTTGGCCCAAAGAAGAGGAGGCTCAGCTTGTTACATTCGAGGACTTTCCCGGGGTCCAGTTCTCCATTGTTGAAATAAGTAAGTCCCCTTGCGATGCAAAAAACTATCATCTGAGCTTCGGGATTGGTTTTTCCTTTGTAAAGCGGGATCATGAGTTTGATATTGGGGATATGAGTTCTGGTCAATTGATATGTAAATGGCGTTCTCTGGTTCTCTTTGATGACTTGATCCACCTCAGGGGCCGAGCTTATCACTTGGATTGGTACTATGCTAAGTTCCGTCTCATACCTCCGATATCACCCTTAGATATTATTTATCAGTTATTACTACCTGATTCGTTGTGCCTTGTTACGGCCGTGTTCCATCCAAGAGATTCATTCTGTGGGTACTTGGCGACGGGGTCAGAAAGTTGTTGATCCGAGCTTGCTGCTCCAGTCAGGCTTGAGCGACCTGTTCCAGGAATTGTAGGCCTTGGTTTCATGCAATATCATGTTGACCTGAACGTTGAAGCAAAATAGAGAAAACATTATGCATACTATATGTTACCTCTGCCAACAAGGCATCTATGTCGATGGGTTGTGCAGTCGGTATGCCCACCTGTGGTGGTGATTGAATGATGGGACCTCATTCAGGGCCGAACTGCTGAGAACCGGTCTACTGATTGATTGGGTTTCCTTTGGCGTCTAACTGCGGATTGGTCTGTACACCATCTAGGTTTACCTGGTTAATCCGTTTATATCATCATTAGTTACGTTTTCGGCCATCATGGTCGGTATTTCACGTTGGATATACAGAGGGATACTTTTCTTGAATCTTTCCCTCCTTCTAGCGCAAATTTTGACTCTTAAAATTCACTCAAAAATAGAGTTCGCGTTTTTTGTAACTTGTCTAAGGAGTTATCAAAAAGGGGAAAGTCGTGACTGCGATCAACTATGGAAATGTATGTTAGCTAAGAACAGTTGATAAATTCATTGGGTCTATAGTTTTTGTGTGCAGAGAGTTGGCCGCCTTTTCATTGGCTTGTTCTCCTTCTTTTATAGGTCTTTTCATGTGAATCATAACGCGGCATAATCTCCGACATGGATCAGGTGTCTTTATGGTGGTCTTGAATGCATTTGATCTCTTTACGTTATGTTTTGACTCGTCCATCTCGGTTCGTGAGACTCTCGTAGCTCGGGTGGGCCTTGACCTTCCTGGGACTATTGTTCATTCTTGGACCGCGATGGTGCTTTGTCTAGACTCTATTGCAATCGGGTTGAAATTTTGACCGAGTCTGCAGTGCGTTGAAACCAGGCTCCAACACTTCTTTTTGTGTAGAACTTGATGTCAATGTATGGGTAGTTAATAAATAGAATTAACATTTTGGTTAAAAAACTATCAAATAACAAATCGTAATTGGTGTTGGAGTCAGGTTTCACCCCGCTCCAGAGCCAGTCCAAGCACTTGAGGAGCCAAAATTGATTAACACTGAGGCCCAAAAAGAAATAATAAGCCCACAGAAATCCAAGCCCATTATGATCTGAGAAAGTTTATGAACCGATCTCGTCAAGTCAACGCAAACGTAAAGGAGTCAAAGGCATTAAAGACCATCATAAGTGCACCTGTTCCGCGCTGGAGATCACACCACCTTTACGATCCGCTGAGAAGACCTATAAAAGGAGGATGAGGAGCCAAAGACAAGGGATCGGAATTCTTCCATAGCAAACTACACTCTCTTTATAGACATTATCCATTGTTGTTAAGCACCCTCCGTACTCGTTACTAAATCATCAATAAAACAACCATTTTTCATTGTTAATTGTTGCCTACTCTTTCTATTTCTAGCTAACTTGTTGATAAATTTTCCCTAAATCAATTTCTTAGTGAATTTTAGGATTCACATTTATCTCTAGAAAAATTGGGAGATTCAGCATAAAATATCCCTCTAGAAAACCGACATGAGAACACATATCATGATGTCCACAACCGCTGCAGAGAATTCCAACAATCCAGTCCATGTGCAAGCCAATCCACAGTTAGATGCCCAAGGAAATCCAGTCGGTGCTCCGCATTTCGGCCCTAAAAACGACCTGACGATATGCCACCGCCACCAGCGGCTCAGCCCATCGACATGGATGCTTTGTTTGAAGGGCTACTCAAAAACTTGCATAAAGCTTTCTCTGTTTTCTTTCAAAGTACAAGTCATCAAAATGCTGTAGGAAAGTAAGCCCTATGACGCTTAGCGCAAGTGGCTCAAAGCCTAAATGGAGCGAAAAGTTCGGAGCAACAAGATCGGATCAACGAGCTCCTGACCCAGTCACCAAGGACTCCACAAAATTTATCCCTTGGATGAAACACAACTTCCACAAGACTCAACGGCTCAGGCAGTAACAAAGGATTGATCCCGGACAAAGAAGAAGCAATCCCGAAAGGAGGAATAAGAGATATCCTGTGACTTAGCACGTTGCCAAGCCGAGCTCTAGACAGTACGATCGCAAATTCACCGAGCTACAAGTTCAGCTCCAGAAGTCTATCAATTCATTGAAGAAACCCAAAGAATACCATTCACAAGTCAATTTACCAGCATTGTCATCCCAAACATTAAACTCAAGATCCCGCTTAACAAAGGAAAAACAAATCCCTAGCTCACATGACAACCTTATGCATTTCAATGGGACAAACTTTTCAATGATGGAGAACGGAATGAGAGGTTAGTTCCACTTTACATAAAAACCTGGCAGCAGCCTCTCTTAATTGTTTTTTTTTCGATTGGAAGCCAACACCATCAAACACTTTGACCAGCTCCCAACCATTCTCATGAAGCATTATTCCCAATAAAGGAGCCTAGGACACCGATCTATGGACCATATCTCAAAAGGAGCAAGAGTCGCTCCAAACTTTCATCGGCCAATTCAAACCGGACTCTCAAACATTGTCGTAAGCGACAGTGGTACGTAAATCCCTATGGAATGAGTCACGCTTTGCAAGGAAATACTGATACACAAGCTCGATAACTTGGAGGACGCTGTCCACTGAACATCAAAATAAATGGAAATTGAAGAAGAGAAAACAGCTCTTGCGGAAAAACATGTGTCGATGTCGAGACCGGAGGAGAGAGTATACGAGTATAACGGTGATCGACCAAGGGGAAAAGGATCAAGAAGTAACCGAGATCGGTCCTTCCAAGCGAGGGAGGATGATGAAGAAAGGAAAATCCGAAGCCACAATTAAACAAGTGTAGATCGAAGACATGGAACCGAAAAGACAATGATAAAAACTATTCAGATAAATTGTTTTACTCTCACAAATGAGGAGGACATACTACCAAAGAAGGCAATGGATTCAAATGCTATCTTTATAAACACTTCCAAGAATAGAGATTGACACAATTCCATGAGGAAATAAAGGCCAAAAAAGCCAGGGAAGCCAGAGAAGAACCACCCAAAAGAGACCGGGACAATAAGATCTCGGATGGACCTTGGCCACCGACCTCAAGAAAGAAGGTCCAACTAATAATAGGATGAAACCCCTTGTGCGATGATACCATAAGAGCGCTCAAAGGAAACGAGAGGCGGGTGAATTCCATAAAAATAAGGCCAGAAGATGATGTGTTCACAGAATTTGAAGAACAAGAAACAAGGAACCTAGACTGGCCACATAATGATGCGCTGGTAATAGAAATAATATTGGCGGACTTTGAAGTAACCAGGTCGTTGGTGGACACCGGAAAATCGGTAAATGTAATCTATAAAGAGACTCTAGACCAAATGGATCTAACAGACCAAGAGATAAGACCTTTAAGACGACCCTAAAATACTTCAATAGAGCATCAGAAAACTCTTTAGTAACCATACTGAAAGTTTTACGGAGGTTCTGGTTGTGTGAGTAAGAGAAACCCCAATGGGGAGATTAGAGCTTGAACTAGGCGATTTGAGAGAGAGGCTAAGTGAGAGTGTCTATGTGAAAGTCTACGGAGATTAATAAAAGATTAAGAGACTGAAGAGACTCGGATATTATGAAGAGGAAAGGGGAGAACGCCCCCCCCCCCCCCCCCCCCCTTCAGCTTATTTATTATGTTTGACAATACAACATATATATAGATAAATGAAAGCAACAAGGGTTTACTAGAAATTCAAAGAAGCATGTGGAGTCAACCAAAAGAGGAGCCTAATTTGAAATGCATGGACCAGAATCAATACATGTACGGCCAGGCTGTCACTTGCTGGCACCTTGACTGATCATATGGACAGGAGAGAGAGCTCGTGTGGATGAGGAGATAAAGGCACCTTCCTGGTTACTGCCTAAGGCATCTTCAAGATGCCAAAAGGATCTTTCACTCATTGGGAGTGATACATGACTTCCTCTTTGCCTTAGGACACCGGTCTCCTCCATGAGAGTGTAGGGATTAGGTTTTGATCCGTACACTTTTCGCCCCAACTTTGCACAAACCCATAATATGTTCATTTGGTCGAATATTAAGTTTCTGGGTCGACCTCGTTCGTACGGTCCCTACAGTCCGTATGGCCGTGCGACACGTTATTTTTGCACATCGACCAAATGCTTCCAAGCTTCTCCCATGCCTTCTTCCTTCATTTTAAACCTTCCTGAACCTTGATATATCAGTGCATAATCTTCTGAACACTCCTTAGGTCTTAAAAGAACTTCTAAGAGGTTTGGCCCTAACTTTGCACATAACCTTTAGTGAATAAGGATTCAAAACCTACTCCCTAGCTTTCTGAGTGGCAGAAATGGAGGTGAGGTTTGAACTGAACTGATCAACTGCCAGAACTGTGGTAGTTACATTGGGCATCTCATGGTCATCATCACGACCAGCCTCAGCCTCCCCAGAAACATGAGCTTCCACATCAAGGATTGGTTCCAAGGAAAGTTGCTGCAACTGGAACCGTCAGAGACAAGGAAAATCCTCAAGTCCCTCTCAAGATTGATCCGGACTATGTCCATTGCATCGAAGTCCTCCTAGATATCCTTGAGATTCTGCTCCACCTCCGCTCTATCTGCTTCCAAACCCGTATAACCCTGTTTTTCGAGATCATCTAAGAGGGCGGGCCGCCCATCTGCAAGGGACATAAGCAAGGCATGCTCTTGCACCACCTTGTCATCAGCCAAACCACTTTAACCCAGTAAAAGCAAGGTTTGTACTTCACCAACCTTGCCTGACGAGCACCCTTTACTGCCTTACGAACCTCCTTGGTCTTGGAGGCATTAAATCTCTGGAGTTCCTCCTCATGAGCCTTATGAAACCAGCTCGTGACGGCTTCCAAGCTTCTCGTTCTCTCTTCGAAGGTCTGAAAAGGCCTTCACGAGCTCAGCCTCATGTCATTCGGCGGCAGTCTTAACAAGCTCAAACTGTTTCTTCACCTAGTCAATACAAGATCAAAGACTGGCCTCAGAAGTTTCAAGCTCCCGGATCCTCTCATCTTTGGTCTTCGAGATAAACTACAGCTTCCCGAGCTTACCTTTCAAATCGACATTACGAGACGAAAAAACCTCCTGATTCTTAGCATGCTCCACGCTGACCGCGTCCTTACAAAGAAGAGACTCATTCTCCGCATCAGCAGTCACCCCTCGGGCATCCGGAATCTTGCATTCATACTGCACACGATTGCGGCTCACCCATCCCATGTGCTACCATAAAACTAAAGTCCGTCCCGGAAAATGACACAATGAGATCCTTTCGAATTAGAAATAATAAGAGTAACTCACCAGCCCGCAAGATCGGCAGACCCTTCGTAGGAGTCATTGTTCATAACATCTCTTTTGGAAACTGGGATCTTCATCCAGTTGGATCTCACAGCAGAGATGCGCACAAGCTCTCCCGTCTCAACCAAGGGAATGTCACCCAGAAACTGAAAAGAAATGGCATATGCACCTTTCCAGGAAGAAAACGATGTACCAGTCTGAGGATTCAGCCCGTCGTTTGCCTGGGATCGCTTCAACATGATCGAATCCCGATTTCCCAACCGCGGAGCAGAACACTTCCTATGGTCGATCTCAAGACCTTGCCGCTGGCCTTTTCCAGAGGACAATGGAGCCTTCAAAGGTCTCGGTTCATCCTTCCAGGACCAACGAGGTTGATCCAACCTCTGATTTTGTTGTGAGAGGGACGTTAGGAAGCCTTCAGGGTAGACTCTTTTTGGATGAAATCTGGAAGAGATCCTCTAGCATAATGTGGACAGAGAAGCACCTAAGAAGACGGAGGGGACATTGAAGCCTCAACCACAGCATCAAAACCACGAACATCAGCCTAAGTGTTGCGGTTGTGCCTTCAATGCCACCAGCACTGGTGCTCTAAAACACAACACCAAGCCATCCGAACCGCCAACGGTAGCAGGTTCAGAAGGCTGTTCGAAAGCCGCAACCACGGAGACACCTGACGTCACCACCCCCACAGAAGAACCGGGAGAAACAGTAGGGTCAAGAACGACCTCAGAGACCGTCTTCCGAGCTATCTCTTCTTGAGCAGGCTTCTTCCTTGACTTTCTTGCCTCTCTCTTCTGAGCAGCCTCCACCGCTCTTTGTGAAATATCAGGGATAAGAACATTCGGTTTCACCCTTTTCGATATAAACTACAACAAAAAATACCAAAATTCAAAATAGGAAACATGAAGAGGCAAAATACACCTAAAATCGGAGATAAAACTCACCGGAAAATGTGCAAAAAGAGATGGAGTTACTAGTTTGAACTGCAAAGATGAAAAACAAATACATATCAGAACAACCCCAAAAGATTCAAACCTCGATTATCAAACCAACGAGAGCTACGACGAATCACCACACGAGACAGTTATGGACTATAAAATTCGGAAACAAAATAAAAACTTCAAAACTAAAGAGAAATAAGAAGACGAGAAAACAAGACCTTTCGTTTTCCCAAAGCAAGTAATAGTAAAAATAAAGAAAGAGAACAAGACAATTTATACTGAAAACCGAGAGCTGTAAGGGGAGATGATTGCAACGCTGCGGACGATTCATTTTCTAAGGAAGGATAGTCTAATCCTTTGATTTGCTTCAACAAAATCCCACAAATAATTAGTCATTCAAATCTGATTCAATATCCAACCCACTCGACAACTACTATTTTTAGAGGAAATATTTTCTGCATGCTTTTCAATTTGCCGAGTGTAGATATTTTATAAAAAACCGTCGGAAATTCCTCGAAAAGCTCATACGGCATTCCTACGAATCTGTCGGAATTTTCCGAGGAATTTTCGACGGTTTTGTCATTTGAGGTTTCAAAACATGCATTTTATGGATCCCTACTTATCTATAACAAAACATTGATCATTTATATGAGTTTTATGTTTGAATATGTTTCAATAAACTTAAAATTGTACAAAATCACATTTCTAAGATTGATTATAGAAATAAGTTTGATTAAGTGTATGAGTGTTTATGTGAGATTTATGTAACCGTTAATTCACTTATTAGGATGATTATATAATCTTTAAAAACTTATTATTGAATTTATGTAATAAACTTAATTTAAGAGGTTGTTAAAATGTCAAAAACTTGTTTTACAATTTATATTAAACAACACACACCGAAAACTAATATTTCCTCGGAATTTCGTGGGAATATTGCGAGGAAATTCTGAGAAACCTATGCTTTCGTCGGTATTTACTTGGAATATTCCTACGAAATTTTGAGGACTTTTCTACACCCCAAACGAATCCATAATTATATTTCTCCTCGAAATTTCGTAGGAATTCCGACAGAAAATTTTGACGGAATCCAGAAGAATATATTAATTTTAAGTAATTTAATTGTTTTTCTAATGGTTATAAAAGTTTTATCGGTATTTCCTCGAAATGTTGTCGGTAAATTCCGATGGAGGTACTTTCGTCGGAATCTCCTCGGACTTTTCCGAGGAATTCTGACGAATGTCCATTTTGGCATTTCCTCAATATTTCCTAAGAATTTCCACAGAAAATTCCGACGACTTTCTTGGTAGTCGGAATTTCCGTCAGAATGATTTGTGTTTTCTTGTACTGTGTTGAGATTTCAATCTTCAAGAAGGAAGATCCATTAGCTTGTTCTTAATTCTGAGGATTCGATTTACTTGAGACGGAGTATTTTGTGAAATTCGATAGTTCTTTTTGTTAAACAAATAAATTATAGTTGTTTGCTTAACACTCTGATGGATATAAAACCCGGGAAGTGTGGTGGTATTCATTGTAACCTAACCATGACCATCTCTCCCGAAGAAAGATATTTCATCTTTGTCATGCCCTTGAACTCCACATTCATCAATATAAACACATCCCGAATTCAGTAGACACACCTATGGTTCTAAAAAGATTCTCAGTTTAGGTGTAAGGGAAATATCATCAAATGCTGATAGTGACGTTTAAACGTAGAATATAATTGTTATGCACGACTAATTTTAACAGGTTTCCAAATCGTATGTTATTAATTACCAGGAACGACACAAAAAGTGGCACGTACGCTTTTAAGAAAAATCTTAAGAATTGTTTAGTTGAAAGACTTTTTGGCCAGCTCAGAAATAATTGTCTGCGACATTCTGCCATCTTGTCTCTGAATAGCCAAAATGTATTTTACCTTTTCAAGATCTTGATTTGGTCAAAGGCAACCAACTAGTCTGCTAAATATCCTTCTTAATCCGGTAATATTATGCCCTCTTCATAATAAAGAAAAAAATGTGTGGTAGTTAATGCTCTCTCTCTTCTCAAATCACTTTCATTCTCATATAAGTTTCCATATAAACCAAGTTTCTGATCAATTCTGACATACCTTGTGTCTCCTTTGATATGAAGACGCTTCTATGGAGTCTGACTCTGTTTGGTCTCCTTCTCTTAAATCTTCCTGTAAATGGAGTGATGGAGCATGATGTAAAGGAGAGCTTCACAGATTTCGATGGAACAAAGGAGATTCATGATCTTCATTCTAAAGCAAAGTTTTTACGGGTACCACTCACTCTCATTCAATCTGGAACTGAAAATGGAGCAGGTAAAATCTTGTAAAACATGATCTGATCCATCGGCTTTGATAATATATGTTTCTTGTTACTCACTTTTTTATAACCTTGATTTATAAGATCATTCCAATATCTCTGTTATTATTGCAGTGTGTCTAGATGGAAGCCTTCCCGGATATCATTTTCATCCCGGGTCTGGTTTAGGAGCAAAAAATTGGCTCGTTCAATTGGAGGTTTGTTGCATCATAGAGATAAGTCTCCTAATAGATATTAACAATATTAGTCGTACATTTTTGATAGGAAGGTAAATGGTGTGGTACCATTAAAACGTGTGTAAACATGAAAACAACTAGTCATGGATCGTCCAAGTATATGGAAAAACTGTTACCTTTTACAGGAATTTTAAGTGACAAAGCCGATGAAAATCCAGGTTAGCGTCTTATAAATCACTCTGTGGGACGTTTATCTCTGTTTAGGTTGCTAATACACATGTTTGTTTGTAACTTTGTAGACTTTTATAACTGGAATAGAGTAAAAATTAGGTACTGTGACGGTGGATCCTTTAGTGGAGACATTGAAAATAAGGTTAGCTTAGTCTAAAACATAAGTGTAAGCTTGATTACTGTTTGTGTAGTACTGATTGCTATATTGTACTTTGCTACGTATTAGGCTGCAAAACTTCAGTTTAGAGGAAAGCGAATATGGTTAGCTGCTATGGTAGAGTTGATGGGGAAAGGAATACGTTCTGCAAAGCAGGTAACCATTATTTTCGTTGTTGTTTTCGTGTATACATATGTCTCGTAATATTGACATGTCACATTAGGCTTTGCTCTCTGGATGTTCTGCCGGAGGTCTTGCAGCGATATTAAACTGTGATAATTTTAAGAATATGTTTGATCCTTCCACCAGAGTAAAATGTCTGAGTGATGCTGGCCTTTTCCTTGATGCGTTAGTAATTTTCTAGCTACCTTCATTAACAAAACCTTGGTATACATATTGACGTGTTTTGTAATTTCTATAATTGAAGCACCGATGTCTCTGGAGGTCGACCTCTTAGCCGTTTATATGCAGATGTAGTAAAATTACAGGTACGCACATAAGATTTGCAATGTGTTACACTTACTCTTTACTATACTAAAATATGATGATTGTATAATCTTTCTACAGAATATTGCAACACAGCTTCCTAATGACTGTTTAAAACGTCTAAATTCAACTTCGGTATTTGTTTTCATTTACTTCTAGATTTTCTATATAATAAAACCAAGTGAGCTCTTTCACATCAGAGAGTGTGCTCAATGCTTAACCGTTTGCAGTGTTTTTTCGCACAAAACCTAATAAACCAAGTCAAGAATCCCTTGTTTATTCTAAATGCTGCATACGATTCGTGGCAGGTTTGGCCATTCTCTTCTTTAATCCTCAACTTTATCTACAAAAGTCAAAAAAAAAGTCATATAATGTATATGTGCAGATCCAAGAGAGTTTAACTCCTAAATTTGCCGATCCTAGTGGAAGTTGGTCTGACTGTAGATTTAACATCGCTAAGTGCAATGCATCTCAGATCAAGTTTTTGCACGGTGAAATATTAGCTATTAATGTTTTTTTTTTAAATAACCAACTAAGCTAGTGTTTCTTGGTCTTGCTTTTGAATTATGTATCACAGGTTTCAGGACTCGTATGGTGAATTTAATCGCTGGTTTTACAAAGCCAAGTAAGAACGGAGTGTTTATTAACTCGTGCTTTATTCATTGCCAAACAGAAAATCATGACACATGGTATTCCAAAAATTCTCCCGCGATTAAGAACAAGGTAAACAACATTAGTAGTTTTGACTACCGATCATGAATCACGATATAACCTGTAAAACAACGGCTTTTTCGATGTATAACTAAAATGTTTTGGACACCGTTATTTTGGTCATAAAATACATGCTAGATTAGTCATTTTATCTTAGTTACACTATTGATAATTTTGTTATTTATGATTTAAGTCCACTTATTGTTGATGTTTACTGTATATATGAAAACAGAGGATTGCAGTAGCTGTGGGAGATTGGTATTTCGAAAGAGGCGGAGCAAAGCTAATAGACTGTGCTTATCCTTGTGACAAGACTTGCCGCAATGAAGTTGTCGAATGATAAATTTAGTTTTTGTTTCTATTTGTTTTGATATTTAAGCTATTCTCCTTTTCTAAAAATAATAAATTAGGGATTCACCCCGCTCATGCAGATTTGTTTGGAACTAAGTAAATATCCGCTCTACGCAGTGGGCAAATTTTTTGTGAAGTTTGTTACAATTTTAAAAGTTTATTAGATTCTCACCCGCCTTTCAAAGGGCGGGTATATATTTTGTTTTAATTTTTCTGAAAATATTAATTTTTTATATTTGTATTTTTTTATAATTATATTTATGTTTAATTATTTATTTATTAATAATATAAAAATTAATGTTATTAATATAAAAGAGTAATACATGTGTAATAAATAGTTGGACCAAACATTTATCAATAGGTCATGATCATATTTTAATAGAATAGATGTTTGGTGATGTAACTAATGGTTCAATGTTTTTTTTTGTTTGAATCATCAATTTTCTTAGCTTATAATTTAATATGTTTTGTGATATATCTTTTTGGTTTGCTGTTTTTTTTTTTTGGAAAAAAATTAATAAGATTTTAAATTTCAAATTTAATAACCTTTGAAAATTATTTGTGCCTAAGGGTAATATCTTCGCCACCCTTCCGGTCCGAGTCAATCCTTCGACCAATTCAATCAATTAGCCACTAGAACAAAGTAAAAACTTCACGGATTTCATCAGGATTAATAGTCATAGGAAAGGTATACTCAAACGAAGGGAGAATCTTCATGGACTGGCTTCCACCAATCTACCTGATGATAGGGAGTGCTCTGTCGCGTTCCTCCTTTTAGTCGAGTATGTAAACAACCTGAAACTAATGCTTGTTTTAGAATAGAAAAAAGTTTTAATGTGTCTTTAGTTTGAGATCTAACATTTTGCTAGTTTTAGAGTTGACATATGTTGTTTTATGAAGTTTTTAGTTCTTATATTTTTGTAAATTGTAAGCTATATTATTTTAAGCAATACCATTAATTTAACAGAAATGTCAATCAAGTAAAACAGATAAAAAGATAGCTGAAAACCGAGAGCCTAATTAGAGAAAACAAATGTTGTATAATCATATAGAAGCTGGAATAAGCCGAGACATTTGATGTACAGAACTACATAATCTAGGATACAATATGTAACGTCTGATTTCTGGTATACGTGAAAATGATTAAGAAAATTGATTTGGATATTTATGTCTTTGAAGTGCGCTTGCCGTTTTCGTCACACAACCGTTTAGAACTCCAACAGTTAAGGGTGCTTTAACTAGAGTACTGGAAGGATGGTGACCTGTCAAAAAGTGATTCGCGATACCGTGTTAGTGATGCCAAAGAACAAGGAAAGGTCATGTGGTGATTGGGGAAGGTCACTAAACAATTACATTGGAGGCTACATAAAATTGACGCACCGCCCGCACATAGAATAGGGCCCACGGGCCGATAGCGGGGGCGTGAGAAGCCGATTAGCCATAGGAGGTCGGAGCGTTACAAGTGACATCAGAGCTAACTAGCCATCTCGGTTCTGACCCTAGAGGCGTCTTGAGGTATGTCGTGATGCACAACAGAGGCGTTGCGCTCTGTGACTAGGGGTGATTGTAACATCTTAATTTCTGGTATATGTAGAAAGACTTAAGAAAAATGATTTGGCTATCTATGTCACTAAAGTGCGCTTACCTTTTTCTTCACACATATGTTTAGAACTCGAAAGTTAGGAGTGCTTGAACTGGAGTAGTGGAGGGATGGTGATCTATCGGGAAGTGGTTCACCGTGTGAGTGAGGTGAAAGCATGGGGGAAAGTACTGTAATTATTGCAGGGTCAGTCAACAATGACTTTGGAGCCGACGAAAGATTAGCGCACCGCCCATCACACGGAATGGGATCCACAGATCGAAAGATCGGACATGGAATACCCATTAGCCATGAATCGTCGGAGGGTTAAATAATAACTTATCAGTAACTCCATAAATGCATACTCTTCATACTTATATATACTTTGTATATTGTTTGTGGGCATTTCATTTTGTATATGACTGATTTACGTTTAAGAAGGAAGGGTGATTTTTTTACAAAAGAGTGTTTTCTTTTACAGTAGATGCATGTACTTATCACAGAAAACTCAGTAAGGTAACATATCTCACTTCCAACTTTGGACGTTTTTGGCTAGCCGCAACACATGAATTCCAGTTACTTACTAAAATATAACGATCAAACAATACTCGGTTTTGGCTCAAAGAAAATCTCAAACACAATGACTAATACGAATAATACCAATTTCTTAATATGGAGCAAAATATGAACATTCATAAGATATCAAAGAATAAAGGCCAGCCAATATCTTAACATTGTAGAAGATGACCAATTAACTCTTTCTCAACCCAAAATTATGGGTCTTGCAATGTATCTGTAATACCCGTATTTTCCGAAATAAAATAAATATATAATAATAAAAAAATCTCTATTTATTAATTTTCATAAATCGTTTCTTAACACCATAACTCTAAATAAAAAAATAAAAAAATCGAACTAAATGTTGATATAACCATAAAGCGATGTCTATAAATAGAACAAAGGAAACATCCTAAAACCAGCAATCCGATAAAATCATTCCTACTCGTCAGTCTCACCTAAAATGAAAAAGAAGAAGAGGTTTGTAACAAGTGAGTCACTCAGTGAAGTATGTGATGATAGAAATGCAAACCACTGTCCAAGTAATAGAACTCCCATTATGCAAGTTTAGCTTTAACATGACACAAACACAGTACATATCGCACCACATGAAACAACCAGTGCAACTAACGCATAATACAACCAATGCGATGATAGTACATAGCTACTCTATGCACTCCGCATTTCCTCATATGGATATAATTATAGGCGGGAAGTAGTTCATCTCTATACTCCTGCAATTTGTGTGTCGGCGACTAATACAAACGTCTTTGTAAACCCCACAATCTCACTGCTCGTCGGCGGTTTACACCAACATCTCTGTGCACCTACAATCACACTGCTTGTCGGCGGCTTACAAAAATCTCTTTGTGCACCCATCACCACACTGCTTGTCGATGACTTACACAAAGGTCTTTGTGCACCCGCAATCCTCACAAATGGACTCATAATTATATACATCTATATATCAGTTTTAACATCACTCATTCCATCAACTGTTGAATCCTCTAACATCAAATATTTGTTTTAATAAACATAAAGTAATAAGAAAACATGACCCCATACAGAGTCGATTCAAAAAATACGGAACTTGCTTCGAAACTAAACAACCATAGAGGTAGTTCTACACTAGTACGTGGTTTAACGGAATACCCCTCACATTTGCCACTAGCTAGAACTAACAAACGAAAATATACAGCAAACTGCAACACGAGAAGTAACAATTCAGGTTTAGAATCTCTGGAAACAAAGTATCTAAAATGGAAACTTTCCTAAAACAGCAGATTTCTTAAAATAGAAACATTTATAAAATAGAAACTTTCCTAAAATGGCAGGTTTTCTAAACTAGAAATTTCTCTAACTAAAACATTCCAAGAATAGAAATAGGGAGGCAATGATTGGTCACAATATTTACAAATTTTAGACAATGTGATGGGCCCTATTTGGAGTCTATTATATGTGTCTAGATGCGTTTTAGTTTCTTTTTAGGTCCAAATACATTTTGGAACATTTGTAGAGATTATGAGGCTTTCTAGAGCTTAGAGAGAGAAAGAGAGAGAGAGAGAGAGAGGAACCCCATAGCTGGTTGAATTCAACAAAGTACGAGTTGAGACAGAGTATTGCGTCGACTGACGATGCACTCTTGCTGTTGATCGACGGTCGACACGCAGAAGCCCAACTCACAAAGTAGCTGACTTGAAGCCCAAGTCACTTAAATTACAAGATTTCCCAAGGTTTACCTTATTTATATGATCATTGCCATTATTTTATGCAAAGAGAGAATTTTTACAAGCTTGGTTAATATCTTAACAAACATAATAGTTTAGGGTTTTGGGGAAGAAGATCAAGACTTCTTTAAGGTTTGTATTGGAACTCCACTTTGTTATCCCTATTCTTTATCTTATGAATTATTTTATGTTTATGATTATGTTCTGCTTATCTATGTCTGAGTAGTCACCTTGTTAGATTTATGGTTTATTAAACGTTTTGATAAATTAGTCAAACAATAGATTCTTTTGGGTGATTATTAGATCTATCAATAGAATTGTACTTATTGATTGTGTTCTTGATTAGCTACCTAGAACCTTGACCTTAGGATAATTGACAACAACGAGATTAGGATCATTACCTAAACAAATTCTGTTGAGCTTAAGCTACTAGAGAAATCGATAGAATGGTCTAGTAATTCTAAGTGAACCACTAGAATCTGATCATTTAATGCTTTACTAAGAAAGTCATCGACCAATGTCGTTAGCATACCTTCGACCGTCGATCATTTCGAGTTTGCATATGAAAATTGTAGACTCTGAGCTTAGCCATAGGATATATATTCCTTATGATATCTTTACTCATTGAATTTTTGTTCTATGATTTAAAATATTTTGGCTTCTATCCATTTGAATTCACTACGTGAAAACCCTAGATCTAGCTATTTTCCTTACTTGATTAAAAACCAACAATCTCTTTATTTACTTATTTTAAAGTCCTATTAATTTTCTAACATAACTAAGTTGATTATCAAATATATTGTGTGCCCTCTCTCTCCATGGATTCGATCCATAAGTACTACAACTGAACTTCTTATTTGACAGAGTAATCAGTAGCTCTAGGATAACTTGAGCACGTATCAAATCTAGCGCCGTTGTCGGGGAGCAAGGATCACCATTAGATTTGTTTTGCAAGTTTTGTGTAGGTTTTCTTTTCTTCTTTTACTTACAAAAAAAAATCTTGTCTTTTAGGTGCATGCCTAACAATACCAGTAGCAACAAAGAAAAAACCTAATTTTCTCAGACCCAGTAGCCATCGAACGTAGCATCGGCAAGGAGAAGCGACAAGCATCTATCGAAGCCAACACTCCTTCGTCGATCGACACTCATCTGCCGAAATCGATAGATATCAATACCAAGATATCGATCGATGCTGATTCTCGAGCAGAGATTGTTGCTATGATGGTTGTGACTAGGAATGAGAGAGGGGTCATGTATGACCTCAATGGTCATCTTCATAATGCAACATGTCAAATAATTGATGATCATGGGATTGTTATCCTTGAACGAGAAGCAACTGCTGAAGAAGCTGTTGTTGCTCAAGCTGGATCTCAGGCCCAGGCTTCTCAACCCAGAATGTTGGCTGACTACAATTGTCCATGTCAATTCTATGCCAGCAAATCTGCTATTCGTCCTCCACCTTTCCAAATGAACGATTTTGAGCTGAAGCCGGCCTATTTCACACTTGTGGCACATACATCATTTCATGGTTTTTCTCATGAGCATCCTATGGATCATTTGGCGCTATTCGAGGATCTTGTGTCTGCCATCAAGGCTAATGGAGTCCCTAAGGGTTACCTTCTATGCAAGCTCTATAAGTATTCACTTGCTGGAGATGCTTCATACTGGCTTAAGCATCTACCACCAGGATCTCTTACGTCATGTACATGCATAAAAACGCCTTCTTGCATAATTTCTTTGATGATGCCAGAGCTGGGGATTTAAGGAGCAGAATTGCTACATTCACACAAGAGCTTAGAGTCTTTCAGAAGCTCTTGGATCAAATTTGAATCCTAACAAAGAGATTATCCACACCATGGATTCATTGATGTGAAACTTCACAGCACTTTCTTCAGAGGTATTGAGCTGTCATATCAGATGGCTTTAGACACAACCAGTGAGGGAAACTACTGCACTATGAGTCCAGAAGAGGCTACCAGACTGATAGAGAATTTGCCAGCTAGCAACAACACTAAAAACAATGATCATGAGAGGAAGAAGTCCTTCCCTACAGTGACTAAGGATCAGATAGAAGAAGTAAAAGCCAAGTTGGAGAGTGTTCAAAGGTTTATGAAGAGGCAAGTTAGCTTCACAAAAGATGTAGAATCTCAAGGATCTGACAATGAGAAAGGTGAAGAAGAGGATGTGAACTTTGTTGGTGGAAATGGATTCTAGAGATATGGGAACTAGAGCAACATAAACTCCTATGGCACTCATCAGAGGAGTATATACAAACAAGTATCACAGCAGCATAGACTCTTCAGCAACTACAGAATCTATGGAGTCTCATACTATCAGAACACCCCATCAGATACCCAAGAGAACAAGATTGAAACCATGATTGACAAAGTTTTGGAGGGACAGCAGAAGATGACAGTGAATTTCAAGGGAATGATTGGTGTTGCTTATATCAACCTCAACACTAAATTTGAAGCTCTCAACACCCATGTGAAGAAGCTAGAGAATCAAGTTGTTCAAACCAGTGAACTGTGAGGAGACAAGAAGCCTTGGTCAAGGACAATACTGAGGCTGGACAGAAACACCACGTTATTGCTATCATAGATGATGATTTTTGGCAAGTAGTGGAAGAAGTTAGGCACTAGTAGAAAGAAACCTTGTGAGAATCTCCTACCCTGTTCGAACGACCATCGGTCGACATCTGAAGTTAACCATCGATCGACGGTACCTGAAGAATCAATAGGATCGTGTAAAGAGATGAACATCGATCGATAGCTGGACCCTACCATCGATCGACGGTCGTTCGAAACAAAGGGATGTCGGTTGCCAAGCGTAGACATGAACTTTTTATATGCTAATAGGCACTCAAAACACACCCTACCGAAACCCATATAGAAAGATGAACCAGTCCTTATGGTAATTGAGGAAGCTATGGATAAACATTTTAGAGGAAAGAAGAAGATCTGTAAGCATCTTAGAATGTAGGGAAATTTGTTTTTTTTTTGGGCCAAAAAAAAACAACGACATTGTTCCTTTAGGCTAATTTCATTCATTAATTATCCTATTAGGCTAATTATTTGGAAATGACAATAATACCCTTAAAAATCTAACTAATAATTCGTAATTATATTTATTAAATACTTATAATATATATTTAAATATATTAAATATAATAAATTATATTATTATAATTACAATTAAAAAAAACCCCAATCTTAACATAATCTCTACCCCCCCCCCCTCCCCCGACAAAGCCATCTCCGCGCCTCCTCTCTCGGTTGCGACAAAGACTGAGCTCCCCCCCCCCCACCGACAAAGCTATCTCCGCCTCTCTCTTTCTCTCTCTCCCTTCCTCCCTCGGTTGTGGCAAACCCTAAATCCCCATGCCACCCGACGAAGCAATCAGTCTCTCCTCCTCCCTCTCCCTTCTTCTCTCAGTTGCGAAAAACCCTAACCCTCCCCCCCCCTCACCAGCGAAGCCATTGTTATCTCCACCCCTCGGTTCTTCTCTCGGTTGCGAAGAAGACTGAATCGCCCCCCCCCCCCCCCCCAACGACTGCTCTTGTTCTCCGGTTTCCCTCTCATAGTGTGTTCTCCGGCTTCATATTCTACGGTGTAAGGTAAACGAGTTTTCTTAAAATCCTCTTTTTTCTATTTCATTTTTTTGGTTTATGTTTATGTCATTTCTCGTGAGTTTTGATTGTTAATGATTCATATGATAAAATGAGACCCTTCACATCTTCCTTGACCACGATCGATGTATCCTATTGCATTCTTGAAGCTATAAGCTCTAATCGATTGACCAAAAAAAAATTGATAAGTGTTGTTTTTTTTTTTGCAAACATCTTTAAGTGTTGTTGGGTGCCACTGTGTTAATGTATTGAGTCTGTCGACCTTATTACTTTGCACCACTGTGTTAATCTATTGAGTTTATCGACATAACTCATGCCTGTAATTATATATTTAAGATAGACTTAACCGTGAGCTTGAATATAAGCTCTAAACATATTACCCTTTGATTCATATGATAAAATGACATAAGCTTATACATCATTCTTGACCATTATCGATCATAGTTAGTAGCTAGTAATAGTTTGTGATTATGAGTAGAGAATATTAAGATCGATAGTGTAAAGAGACATTAATTTAGTGTATATGACATTGGTTATTGATATCTACTGTGTTTTTATTGTGTTTCAGCTATGGAGTTGGAGTTTCCTAGGCGTCTATACGAAGAGGGCTTGGAACCTCAGGTTAAGAAGATTAATAACAACTGTTGACTGGGACTTCTTGAATTGTTGAGGAAAAAATTGAAGCCAGAACTCGAAGAACTGAGAAAATATCCCCTTTTCTCGCATATGATGGCTATTGAGGAGAATAGTCTTAAGTTTTCGGCGAGGCTGGTACACTCTTTCTTGTGTAAGGAGTTGATGAAAAGCAAGAAACATGAGAAGTTGTTCACATTTGAGAGGAGGCCTCTGCGTTTGGGATTTCAAGAGTATCATGCTGTCACTAGTCTGAAAGTGAAGAAAGAGAAGAACCACTTTCTAGTGAAATGGAAAGATGACATGAGTTTTTGTAGCAAGCTGATAAAGACATGTGGGAAAATCAACTTGAAGATGATAAAAGAGAAGTATTTGAAAGAGAGCAGTAGTTGGACTTGGGTTGATAGGGTAAGACTGATATATCTTTGTGTTTTTATGGTGTCGTGATGAGGAGGCATGAGAAGGCAAATTTCCAACATCTCTACATGAAGTTGGCGATGGATTTGGAGAAGCTTCGGATGTACCTGTGGGGTCTGTACTCGTATGACTTTCTTTTGAAGTCGATTGATAAAACAAAGGATATAATGGAGCAAACGGAGGGTTACCTGATGGAAGGATTCTTGTTTGGTTTCCAGATTTGGATGATGGAAGTTATTCCTGCTTTTGGAGAGATTTGTGGCACAAAAGTCAGTGAGAATTTCACAGGTCCTATGTGTGGTAATTGGACAGGATGTGAAAAATGTTCTTATCAAGACATAATTAGCCTTGAGACTTTATTTCAAGAGAAGGTATGCATTTTATTATAATAAAAATATTTTGATTGACTTTTTCACTTAATAATAATTTGATTGTCTTGTAGGGGATTTTGCATTCAGTCATGGAATTGCACATAAATGGACTCTTCCTTTTGGCTACAGTTTTTTTAAGGAAGGATGAGAAGAAAGATGAAAGAGTGGATTGCATTCTGGATATGATCCAAGGAAAATATTATTGGAGCAATCATGTTTGGGGAGTAGTAGAACCTAATGAAGAGGAAGGAGAGGAAGGAGAGGATGAATCTGAAACTGAGATTGGCGAGGGTAGTAAAATTGCAAAGGATGTGGATGGAAGAACTAATGTTTCGGGAAGAAACAAGAGAAAGCATGTGGACAAAGGATTAGATGCAAGTAAAAAGAAGTTGTTTTGCCAGCTAGCTTCTTCAACGAAGGGGAGCATTAACACAGATTTGAAAAAGTTTTTGGAGGGACTGGTACAAGCTTCTTTTACTACTTTTGAGGAGAAAATCAGTCAACATTTCTCGGATAGAATGGACAAGTTTGAGACAAAGGTTACCGGCAAGTTGGGGAAGGTGGAAAGTGAGGTTACACAGCTCAAGACAGCTTTATTGTTGAGTGAATTGGCGGGGAAGACTGATCAGGAAAGCGGTCCTAGCAAGAGGAAAGTAGACACAGGTCCTAGCAAGAGTAAAAATAACACAGCTCCATGAAAGAGAAAGGTAACTCGTAAGAGAAAGAATTGAGATTTGTTGGAATTTGGAACTAGGCGGTTGGAAGTAGTTTTTTGGAGCTAGGTTGTTGGAACTTGGAACTAGGCGGCATCCAACTTTGTTTGTGTAATATGTAGTTTTGTGACTTTGTAATGCTTATGTAATATGTCGAATGACGTTTGTTTGTGTAACTTAGAATGAAGTTTGTTTGTGTTATATGTAGTTGACGTTTATGTAATGGATGTAGTTGGAACTTGTCATCTCTATGTCCTATTATACTCTCTTATATCTTTTTATGTTTGTCATCAGGTTGGAAAAAAAGAAAGATTTAACCAGTGATGATTTGTTGGTCAATTTACCTCGAGTAAACTTGACTCAATCATCAGGTATTGATCTTCAGATGGATACTGAACAGTACTTGCAATGTTGTTTAAAGAACCTTTCACAAGACACATTTGTTAAAGGTCGATCCTTCTCAAACTAAAACAGAAGATACATTGGATTGGCTAGAACATGGACAATCATTGAAGATGTCAACACTGCAAATAGATGACCAAAACTTAGAGCTAGCCGGCAAAGAAGATCCTGATCGCAGCTTGGTGTTCGTGCGTGACATGGTGGTTTTTACTGTTCTAGCAGGGTATAAATATCATAAACAATTAACTATCAAATTAACCCTTAATCCTAACACAAAAAATAATACTCTTGCCAAAAGAGATCAGATGTAGTACTTAGGAATCAAATCCGAAGAGAACAATGACACACAATAGATTTCTTATTTCTGAAGACTAAGCTAGATGATTATATATACATATTGGTAACAAGTAATTGGTTTAAGGAAATATTCCTTATCAGAAGGTGTAGATGCTATATGGATATATGCTAGTAATGTAAATATGGAAGTATTCTAATAATGTAAATATAGAAATACTTTAGTAATGTAAATATGGAAGTATGCTAATAAACTAACTAGATGTAAATGTAAATATGCTAGATCTAGGGTTTCAGGAAAGTGGAGTATAAAGGATAGAAGCTAAAGGTATTAATCATAGAACTCGATATTAATGTAAAAGACGACCAGCTCTCGCTGCGAGTCTAATCTATTGACTAAGTCCAATGTCTCAGCTCTCGCTTGTTGACACGGAATGACCGTCGATTGATGACAATGATCCTGCATCGATCGATGGTTTCTTGAGTCAAGCTTTATAACCTAATTCAATAAGTTCACTAGATTAACTAAATGAACTCTCGTTTGTTTCTAGCAACTCAGCTCAATAGGATTAATTCCGTAGTAGACCATGCTCTCGCTTGCACCTAACTATCCTATTATCAGGGTTATAGTAAGCTACTCTAGAACACAAGCAATAAATAAAATTCTGTTGATAGATCTAATAATAACCCTAACAATTCTATTGTTTGGCTAATCCATCAATACCACTAATAAACCCTAAACCTAGAACTACTCAGACATAATCAAAGTAAGAATAATAATCTGAATATATTGAATAGATAAAACACTGGGGTTCCAATACAAATCTCCCCAAATAAACTCTAGAACTATGAATGAGTGTTGGGGCACACAACAAAGCACACTTATTAGCACCCAAAACTCCAGAACATCACACCCTTTTTGGTGCAATACATAATGTATAAACATAAAACCCTAAAGTATAGGTCAAAACTCGTCCAAGGGTAATCTTGTAATCTTGTGTCATGACTCTAACTTGGGCTTGAAATCGGCTGTTTGCGAATTGGGCATCGATCGATGTTAGATGTGCGACATTGATCGATCTTGGTCATGTAACGTCCGTCGACGACAATCTTGTATGTTGACTCTCACAATGATCAGCTACGGATTATTCTCCTCTAAATGATCCAAAAGCTCCAAGTATCTCCATATATCTCCAAAACGTGTCTGGACCTGTAAAGACCTTAAAAAAAGAGCCTAGACACACATAATAGACCCTAATAGAGCCTATAACATGGCCTGAAATTGTTAATAAATAGGCTATATCAGTGCGTGACGAAGATTTTGAAAAGATGCAAAAATGTCAAGATACCAGAACATTAGTTATTCCTTTGTATATATTATGATGTTAATAATTGACAATTGTACTATTGTATTTTGATTACAGAGCTATACAGATTGGCCTTGCTGTGTTAAACGAGGAACTATGTGGTCGTATTATGAGTGCAAGCAAGTGGCTTTACAATCATGTAAGAATTCAACTAATAACTGTTATATATTTTATACACCATTTATTAACAACAACCTTGTTGTTGTAGGAGATTGATGCTATAATGTACTTATTCCAGGAAAGAACAACACTTCGACGATGGAAACCGGATTGTGTTGCTTTCATGACATGCGTCTTCAGTGACCTTATCGCTTCGGATTACAAGAAGTTTGTGTTGGGTATTAAGAAGTATAATATGGATCCTTTATTACTGGAATACAGTAAAGGTGAACTGTCTTCTCATGGAGGAACACGAAAGTTGGGGAACGTGGATGTGGATCGGATGTACGTTCTTGTCTAGGTCAACCACAACCATTGGATCGCTTTATGCATCAGTTTCGTGACTAGGCATATCGATGTGTTTGATTGCAGGGGTAAAAAAAGATCAAGGAAGTGGAAGCATTCACGCATCTTGTACCTGGAACCTCATCTTCCATCGTGCTTAGATAACCTGGAGAGGCAAGATCTCATGGTCAAAGAAGGAAGAGGCGGCGCGACACCAAATTTGGATAAGGTGATGGGCGAAGAAGAGGTTCCGTGTTTGGAGGATGAGTGAGTTTTTAGTCTCGTTCGAGACTTGTCATATATTTTTTAATGTTATGGTTTATGTTTGTTCTGGCCATGTGTGGTCATATTTTCATTTCGGGACTGGCCACATGTGGCTTTGAATCCCCGTCTCATAGCGGCTTTAAATGAATTTGATTTTGCGTTTTAAGAGCATATGAGTGTAGAGGGAGACTACGAGTTGTCTTCTCGTATCTGAAACCTGGGCGAATTGCTATATTCGGGATCCGTCTCGAGGGCTTTCACAAAACTTGACTTTGCGAGATTTCTGAGGACGTCAAAATATAAGCAAAGAGACATATTTTGGGATCTCGTATCGATTTGATACTATGCCTAGATATGTTAGAGACCAGTGTGCTCGGTTTAAGGCAAGACCTATGTTTACTCTCGGTTTAAGGTTTCGCGATAGGTTCTCGGCTTATATGAATTGCTGGCAGGAATCAAGCATCTCACCAAAGATAATTTTAAGTCGTCTGGAAGTGTTGCCCAAAATTTTGGATTTCCTTTATAGCATTATTATCCTTGGGACGTATGTATGAGAGATATTTCTACGAGATGGCTTAGTCTGTTTAGGACGTTGAGAGTTTTTTGTGATTAGAAATAACATATCGATTGATATTACCATTTGATTCTTCGCGAATGATACATGTTTGAGAAGGTGTTTTTGAGATGAGGTTTCCGTTTGGAAAGTTATAGCAAAAAATAGTTCTTCGAGCGTTGGCGACGTCTTGCTATGTCGAAGGTTGAGTTTTTCTTATGCCGCATTTTGCGATAAAATGTTTTCAGTCTCAACGCGTTTTATGAGTACGATCGCTGGTTCTTACTTTGGCTTCTTTCAGCAAGGTAAGTTACAAGGTCGAGCGTTTGAATCATAATTTTACGAATCTTGTAAAATTCGTATTGTGTTTTCTTATTGTTGGACAAGTTTCAAAAATATCGAGTATAGGAGCGAATATTTTGAACTTGATAGTATTTTGGCATACGTATACGTACCCACTCCCCCCCCTTTTTTAGAGGGCAGGACATCTGAACTCGTCTTTCGACGAACTGCCTACATACCCTTTTTCGGGGATCAAGCCGTCTCGTAGTTCAGTTGGTTGCGGTGCAATTGTTTAGTGGTAATATTTTTTGACGTGCATTGCGTTCCAAGTTCTTGGAATTTTGATGCCATGCATGTTAGCAATTTCGTATGTCCTGGTTAAACGACCTTTATGAATTTGTAAGGTCCTTCCCAGTTTGTTCCAAGTTTTCTAGCGTTTAGTTCAGCGGTGTTTTGGAAAACTTTGCATACAACTAGATCGCCTTCGCTGAACCTGCGATTTCGAACATTTGAGTTGTAGTATTTCGCGACAGGTTGTTGGTAATTCTGGATTCATATGAGCGCTTGATCCCGATGCTGGTTGATGAGGTCGAGATCGTCCAGTAGCATTGAGCTGTTAAGGTTTTCCCGTTTGGGAAGCAGCCTCCTTCGTACTCTGGGAAATTCCACTTCGGCTGGGATCATGCATTCTGTCCCATAGAGGAGGGCAAAAAGAGTTTCTCCCGTTGCCCGTCTTGGTGTGTTTCGATGGGACCAAAGGACTCCTTCGAGTTCGTCCGCCAAACGACCTTTTTTGGCGTCTAAACGTTTCTTGAGGCCATCTTGGACAGTTTTGTTGATGGCTTCGGCTTGGCCGTTTCTATGCGGATATCTGGGAGTCGATTTGGTCAATCGTATCTTCCATTTTTTTGCAAAACGCCTCAAATCTAGTCAAAATAAACTGAGATCCGTTATCCGTTACGATCTAATATGGGACTCCATGTCTGAAGATGATATTTTTCAGACAAAGCTTTCGACTTGAGCGTATTTAGCGCTTGCATAAGATTTTGCTTCCACCCATTTTGAGAAAAAATATGTTACGACTAGCAGAAACAGTTTTTGCTTCGATTTATGCAAGGGACCGACGAAGTCCATTGACAACCGCATGAATGGATAAAGCGAAGAAATGGAAGAGAGGACCTCAGCGGGCGGGAAGATTGTTGGTGAATGTCTCTGGTATTTCTTGCATTTCCGCACGAATTTCTCGAAATCCTCAACCATTGTTGGCCAATAGTGACAGTGGTGTTTTATCTTAATTTAGAGGAATCTTCCGCCGGAGTGATTTCCGCAAGATCCCATGAACTTCTTCCATGACCTTGCGATCTTTTTACCCTTCTACACATGTCATGAGCGGTCCAGAGAGTCTTCATTTTAGATCTCTCCGTCCATTAAGACGTATCGTGCGGCCTGGGTTTTGATTTTCCGTGCTGCCCAATTTTCTGTACGAAGTGTTCCGTCGGTGATATACGCTTAGATTATTTCCAACCATGGTTTTTCGCAGATGTATTCAGATTGTTCTATGTTTCCTTCAGGTTAGTCGTCGATTTCGTTGACATCGTCATCCTGGGGATTGATTAAGTTTACGACGACCGGTGGTCCGATGCTTGGGTGCTCGAAGAATTCGACCGGGATTACTCGTCTAAGTCTTGGATCAGAGCTTGATGCCAAGGCAACCAAAGCATCAGCCGGCACGTTTTCCGTGCGGAGAATCCGCGTGAGTGCAAAATGGTCGAACTCTTGGTAAAGATCTTGGATGAGTTTCAGGTACGAGCGCATTCTTTCGTCCCTAGCTTTTTACCTACCGCTCACCTGTTTCGCGACAAGTTGGGAATCGCAGTAGATGTGGGTGTTGCATATTTTAAGCCTGAGAGCTAATCGTAATCCGGCAATAAGTACTTCATATTTGGCTTCGTTATTAGAGGCATGAAATACCAACTGAAGATATTGTTTCAAAACTTCTCCTGTTGGTGAAGCTATCCAAATTTCAATTCCTAATCCTTGTTTGGATGAGGCTCCATTGACCTGGAGATCCCATGTCGAATTTAGTTTAGTGCACCCTCTATTGGAAGTTTGACCAAGAAATCAGCAAGAACTTGAGACTTGGCGCTCGTTTTCGTTCGATACTCAATGTCATATTCGCTTAGTTTGACTGCCCATTTTGCTAATCTTCCTGATTGACTGGGGCTATGTTGAAACGTTCGGAGCGGGAACGTGGTGAGGATTACGATTGTGTGTGACTGATAATATGGTCTCAATTTCTGAGAAGTCATTACTACTGCGATTGCTAATTTTTCCATTAGCGGGTATCGTGCGTCTAACAAGGTTTTACTTATGTAAAAGATTGGTTTATGCTCTCCGCGTTCTTCTCTAATAAGGATGCCACTTACGGCTGTCGCGGATACCGCGATATACATAAATAATGTTTTTCCTTCAAATTGTTTGGCAAGAACTGGAGGAGTGGTCAAGTAATGTTTTCACTGTTTGAAAGCTTTCTCGCATTCTTCAGACCACTCGAATTTTTTGTTCCCTTTCAAAGCGTCGTAAAACGGGAGACACTTATCAGTTGATCGGGATATGAAACAGTTTAATGCTGCGACCTTTCCTGTTATTCTCTGCACTTCTCGTTTCGTTCTCGGTGAGGCCATTTTGATCAATGCATTGATTTGTTTTGGATTCGCTTCGATCCCTCAATATGTCACAAGATATCCGAGGAATTCGCGGATGCGACAATAAATATGCATTTTGCAGGGTTTAGCTTCATGTTATCCAGGTTCAATCTCTCAAAGCATTCCTGTAAATGGATGACATGGTCTTTTTCTTCGAGATATTTAACAAGCATATTGTCAATGTAAACCTCCATAGTTTTTCCGAGTTATTCAGAAAACATACGGTTAACGAGTTGGTGATAGGTGGCTCCGGCGTTTTTCAGACCAAACGAAATTACCTTATAGCAATATGTGTCGCGATCTGTGATGAATGCAGTTCTCTCGCGATCGTCTGGATTCATCACAATCTGATTATAACCCGAAAAGGCATCTATGAAAGACAAGAGCTTATTTTTGGTAGTTCCTTCTACCATACGATCGATGTGTGAGAGTGGAAAGTTGTCCTTAGGACAAGCGTCATTGAAGTCGGTAAAATTGACGCAGACTCGCCATTTTTCGTTTTTCTTTTTGACGACAACGGGCTTAGCGAGCCAGTCTGGGTCGCAACTTCCACCTTATTTGTTATTGAGCCCACCTTGAGGAGTTTCTCAACTTCCTCGTTGACTGCAGTGGCCCATTTGGGTCGCAACTTCCACCTTCTTTGTTTTACGATTTGAAAGTCGGATCGACGTTGAGTTCATGACATGTTACATTGATGTCAATCTCTGGTATGTCTTCGGCGGCCCAGGAGAATGTGTGAAGGTTCTTTTTAAAATAGTCAACGAGCTCTATTTTAAGAGGATCACAAAGGTTAGCGCCGATTTTGACGCAACGTTCCGGGAATGCCTCGTCGAGGCATACCAAGAAAACCGACTTGCATGTCGGTTCGCGGTTTCCTTCCAGAGCTTTTACCTTTCATAATTGCCAGAAGATTTATGTTTCATCTTGTTCTATGGTGTCGTCGACGAAAAAAAATTCTTTTTTTTTGCTGAGCGGATTTTCTGTTGACGATTTTTTTGTTTTATTTCTGCAGCTAAACAGACTTGCGATACCTTCTGATCTCCCCATATTATTTTGATTCCGCGAGGAGCTGGAAACTTAAGGCACATCTGGTAAGTCCATGGAACTGCCTGCATAGAGTTCATCCATGGAGTTCCCACGATCCCGTTGTATGATCTGGGTCGATCAATGACTAGAAATTCCATGACTTTTGTTATGCGCACGGCCTTAAACGTGAGGTTAATTGTCCCAAGAGTCATAGTAGCTTCTCCTTAGAATCATACTAGCGGGCTTGGTGTTTCCGGGATTTTGGATATATTGATTTCCATTCTCTCGAGGGTATTTTTGAAGATGATATCAGCCGAGCTTCCAGTGTCGACTAATATCCTTGCAACATCGATATTCTGGATCGGCAACTCGATGACAAGGATATGATTGCGAGGTTTGGCCTGATCAGCCGTTGCTCTTTACTTGAGGGAGATGACATCAATGCTAATTAGGTTTAGCATATAGTTTCTTAATCGTTCGGTGATCTTTGAGTTAGAGAATCCGACCCCCCCCCTTCCTTGTAGCGCGAAGCTGTGGGAACCGAAATTCACACTGTCAATTTTCGTAAAATAAGGGAAGTGAGGAAACCCTAATTTCCCAAAGGATCCTGATTATATGCGTAAATACACTAATACGAAAAAGACATAAACAACAGAATATCGATGGTAAGTTGCACGGATACGTTTTATTGATTAACGAGAACTGAGCTTACAAGATTTCACCAAAAACAAGATGAATAGAGAACGGTTAATAAAGACAGTTGTAGAACATAAGCGGAAAAACGTTCTAACTACGACCTAGGTAGTCTAGCCACCTAAGTTCTAAGTTTTTCTAAGCTAACAAGAATTTTCTAACTCTCAATCTTTGGATCCCGGTGCTTCTTGCGTTAGTTTCCTTTATATATGTCTTCTAGGTCGGTTGTCCCTTCCTTTTCTGCCCCTACGTCAAGTTTATTGCTTTGCGGAAATATTCCATTTTTCCCGATCTTCGTGTTTATCTGCTGAAACTTGAAATTTATCTCTTGCTCCGAATAATGGATAGATCTTCATAGTGACATTGAGCTCAATTTCGTCTGAAATCGTAAGTGTGCTCTTAGCCTCGTTTTAGGCTGTTTCTTGACTTTAAGCGTTTTTATGATTTCGCTGAGAAAAAACCTTTTGTATGGTGTTAGTTTCACAAGTAATTCATATTATTCGTATAGTTGAGGTGATTTTGGTGTTAAGTCAACCGTTACCGTTTTATAGGAACAATTTGAATTCATATGAGAAAA